>KN476168.1:30597-42430 GCA_000787095.1 Periophthalmodon schlosseri
TTTCCCTCTCACCTCTTTTCTCTCTTTCTTCCCTCCTCTACACCACCCTCACTCTCTCTATCCTCCCCCTGACTTCCTCTCTCCCTCTTTTGACCATCCTTTCTCTCCTCTCTCTTCTCTCGATGCCCTTACTTCCCCCACCCTCCCTCTTCTTCTCCTGAACACTCTATCTCTCCTTTCTCTCCTCTCCCCCATCTCATCTTTTTCTTTCCCTCTCCCTTCCTCTCATTCTCCCTTCCGCTCTCTTTCACTACTTTCCCCCTTTTCCTCTACCCCCCTCCACTCTCTCCCTGTTCTCTCCCCCACTTCCTTTTCCTTCTTTTGTCCCATCCTCTTCTCCCCTCTGTCCTCTCCCTTGTCACTCTCTCATTCTCTCCTCTTCTCTTTCTCCTAACTATCTACCCCCTTTCCTGTATCGGTTTCCTCTCTCTATTTGTCTCTTTTTCACCCTCCCTGTTGCTCCTTTTTCTCCGCTCTCTTTCCTCTGCCTCGCTCTGCCTCTCTCTCTCTCTCTCCCTCTTCCCTTCCTTTGACCCACCCTCTTCTCTCTTCTACCCCTCTTTTCTCTCCCCTCCTTTTTCTCCCTCTTTCACTCCCTCTCTCCCATCTTCTTTATCCCTCTTTTTTCTCTCTTTTTTCAGAGACGTTTTGCCGTTCACCCTCAAACTCCCGGAGCTCATCGCCTCTGCTCAGACTTCTGCCGACCTCGACCAAATCTCCAAACAAGGACCAGGTACGTTCAACCAACCAAAATAACTGTTACTATGACATTTTAAACTGCACTGTGTAACTTTTCTGGTGGAGGGTCTGATACATTCTGTTCTCCATGGAGATGTTGCTCTTTGGTCTGGAATTTTACCACAAAATTACATAAAACATATTTAAATCCAAGAAGATAAGCAGGTGACTCAACCAAACCAAATATTAGCAACAAAAACATCATAATTGAATAAATGCAAGATAGATAAGTTTAATGCCATACTGTGGAACATTCCAGGCAAATCAGTTTGCATTAGTGTTATGATACTAAGGAATAGACTCGATCCTCAATATCTACTGTGATACCACAATGATACTAAAAAAAAAACCCTCTTTAATTGGACAATAGAATGTGGTTTTCAACATGAAATCGTAGTACTTTCTTCTATGTTACCGTGTGACCTTAAATCTGTTTGTACAGTGTTGTTATGGTAATACAACATGTCTATGCTATTTATAGTTATTATGATTATTACATTCATTTGCTTAAATAGAATTTCTGTGAATTGATTCAACCACATAATTAAAAGTAATTAGATCAATCAAGTTTGTGCGTTAATAATCTAAAAATGGCAGGAATTTTTGCACCTGTTCACCTGCAGCTACATGCATTTAGGTTGAGTATTAGCAGCATCTTAAGTACTAGGGTTGGCAATAAATGTATCTATTTTTTATAATTATGTTTTAGAAATGGTGCTTAAGTTGAATGTTTATTAATGCTGCTTTTATTAATAGTTCATTTCATGCTTTCACTCTTGCAGATAAAAACTGGGACTAGACCAGGGCTAAACAAGGGCTAAAAAGGACTAAACCGAGACTAAACAGGGACTAAACTGAGACTAAACTGGGACTAGACCTAGACTAAAACAGGATTAAAGCAGGATTAGACCAGGACTAGACCAGGGTTGGACCAAGACTTTACTTGGACCAAACCAGGAACAAACAAATGCAAACACAGCCTGAGTTACTTGCATATAAATAGTAGGTTTCTATCTAAATGATTTAATCTTATTTCAAAGTAATAGAATACATTAAAGATGCACTAAGTAACTTTTTTCTGGTGGGAGGGTCTACCACCTTCTTGTCTAGATGGAGATGTTATTGGTTTGCTTAGAATGCATTAAACATAAGTGTTTCTTCAATTACAGATGTATTGGTGGTAAAACTTAACTTGGCCTGGTTGTGACTGTCTCCATGGAGTTGGACAAGTTAAATGGCACACTGTGGAACATTCTAAGCAAAGCATTAACATCTCTGCTTTTCTCTATGGAGAAAGTTACATAGTAATAAGTAATTTGTTAGAGAAATATGAGAATACATTTGTTTAAAGTCAGTATTTAATCGTCTGTATTGTTGTGTGATAGGAAACAGTAAAGTAGCTTTGCTGTAGTTGCTGATGCGGCGCTCCTCTCTAAATCTCTCTAAATAAGCAGGTTTTTTTTTTGGCCTGTTTAACCGATTAAGTCATGGCCAAAGTCAGCGCTTAGTGAAGCAGCTCAAACATGAAGCCAAGTGAAGTGTAATCAACAGTTTAGTCTGTGACTCACTGAACACAGTGCTTATTCAAACCATCACTTTACACAGTGAACTATGGCTGTCAAAAGTATGGAAAATCAGATACTAACCGATACTGCAAAAAATCACATCACAATCGTCATTGTGATATCGGAAACAGTATCGAGTATTGAGTCAATTTTTTAGTATCAAAATAGTTAGAAGTTTTTAGTATCACAATGAACCAGGGTTCTAGTGTAAGGTTAAAAAAAAATTCTGACAATCATTGTGATTTAATAATAGGATTCTGTTCAAAGTTCATATTTTAAACACGTCCAGAAGAATTAACATTTGAGAGAAGACTGAAATATGAACTGATTAGGGTTAGGGGTTTTCAGTTTTTGTTTTTTTTTTTTTAGATAATAAGACGGAATATTTTGTTGTTTGCAAAGGACTTAAATAATTGCTGTATTTGCGATTTGCTAATTGCGTCCATTCAAATTGCGATTTTGATTCGATTACGATTAATCTTGCCCCATCTAAGTTTAATGCCATACTGTGGAACATTCCAGCTAAACAATAACATTTTTTCCATGGAAACAAGCAGGTGACCCTCCACCAGAAAACTTAAAAATAAGTTTAACAGTATTTGTTTTAGCAGCCCCCATCTGTATTAAATGTTATTGTCCTATAGAATGTTGTGATGTCTGAAACCCAGCAATTAATAATTACACACCAGACATTCATTTCCAACATGTCTAATCCAAACGCTGAAAGGTTCAAATCCTGCACAACGTTTCTGGTGTCCTCACATGTGTTTTTGTTCAGTTTTAGTGCATTTTTGGTTTGGCGGTGGGACTCTCGTAAAGTCCTCTTTCTCTGTCTCTGTTTCTCTCGCTCTCTTGCTCTGTCTCTCTCTCTCTCTCCTCCTGCAGAGAAGTTTAATGAGCAAACTCAGGAATGATCTAGTCCTCGTTACAAAACCTTTTCATTAGTTAAACAGTTTCAAAACTAAAAGCCACAGCAATGCATTACTATCTCATAAATGTGCTGACTAAATTAAACGGCAAACCTGGTTGTCGTGCAGTATTTCTTGGAACTAATTGTGTGACTCTTTGTTGTTGTGCATTTTGTATTTAATTTATTTGGTGCTAATGATACGCTACAACAACTACCACAGCTGCCCCGAGGCAACTTGACAGAAACATAGCTGCGTTTCACCTTTCAGCTCCATGCATTAATACATAATGCATGGAGTTATTGTTAAGGATTTATTGATATTACTACTCTTACTGATACCACTTATTCATCCTGTCTTTTAATGGTAGGGCTGTTCAATTAGTCTAATTAAAATCTAGATCAAGATTTCATTGTTTGTAATGGTCAATGATAAGTTTGGGTGTTTTTAATGGAGAGGTCTACAGCCAATCCTCTGTCAGTAAAAGCATGTGGTTTGGAGCAGACGGAAGACTTGTTGTTGTAATATGTATCTGTCTGTAGTATGTGACTGTGAAACTTTAAGTATTACAGTGTCCCATTTCATAACCCACACATTACTTCATTGTTCAAGCAAATAGTTTCTTTCCACTACTATACTGCTGAAAAAGTCTAAAAATCCCACATGGTCTGGTGTCAGGAGTTTCATTTAGTCCTGTCGCCGCTGAAGTTTTGAATGAGCCTTTGGTTATTTGTCATTTTTGTGTCAGTCACGTCTGTGTCAGAGTCTGAGTCATACGAAACAGAGCTCAGTCTGTCCCATTCAAACATGTCATCTCTCTCTCTGTCCCCTTTCTTTTCTCTTTCCCCCATCTCTCTTTGTCTCTTTGTTTATCTCTCCCTCTCCTCTTTCTCCTCTCACCCCACCCCTCCTTTGTTCCGCTCTCCCTTCCTCTCTCTCATCTCCCACCCCCCTCCATCTCTCTCCCCTTCTCTTCTCTCTTCCCCCCCTTTCTCTGTCTGATGTGGTCTGTCCCTGTGTTTCATTCATAAAGCCCCCCCTCTGTGGAGACTATAGCAAAAGTTAAATCAAAGAGACACTTATCTATTATTATTTTGGGTCTGCGCGTGCACCTGCTTGTCTCATCCTTCTCCCCTTCTATATCCTTTCTCTCGCTCACTCTCTCTCCCTCTTTTACTCTCTCCTTCTCTCTTCTCTCCACCCTGCTTTTCTCACTTTTTTCTCAACCCCTCTCTTCCTTTGTTCCTCTCTTTCATTCTCTTTCTCTCTCTCTCGCTCTCTCTCTTTCCTCCCTCCTCTCTCTGTCTGATGTGGTCTGCCCCTGTTTCATTGAAAAGTCCCTTTTCTGTGGAGACTATAGGAAAAGTTAAATCAAAGAAACATTGATCTAATACTATAATCACTCTATGTGTGCTCCTGTTTATTTAAGGCAGACGTCATGTGAAATGTAAGGGAGTTTTCAATGGGACCTATTGTCTTTTGTTACTCATATTAGTTTGAGCAGAGAATAAACTTTACTAGGTACTTTATACCTTAAGACATTTAATATTGTCCGACCAAAATTAGGTTAGCGATGCTGTAATTTTTATTTATAAATATTTGTTCACAACACAGAACTGATGAAGCCTTAAGAAACGTTTTCATTCTAAAACTTTGTCCAATAGGCTCTGTGCACAGCGGCGCAGGGGCTAGCTCACTGTAACTCAAATCCTAACTTTCATTTAAACTTCAAATATAAAACAAACATCCAATTCAAAGGGGTTGCTGATAGCCGATATAACAGCCGGTATATTTAGTGATGTCAAAATTCTCTGTAGATCTTTAATTTTAAAACTTATGTTGGGCTCTATTATATTTTAAATTAGGTTTATTTAGGCTACATATAAATAAAGAAAGGCATGAACTAGCAGTGCAAACAGATGTAGATGAAGAATTGTTATAAAGTGTGAGTTCAACTGCACGACAAAAGATCATATACCCAGATACTAATTACCTTTCTATTTAAGATCTCATGGTAATATTAAAAAAACTATTATACAAATAGCTTGCTCTCATGATTAATCATAAAAGACAATCGAACCACCATATGATAGTGGTTCGTGGAAACAAACAGGTAATCTCCATCCTATCTGCTGTCAGCCCAGTCCACTGTCAACAAGTCCACATGAGCCATTCTGCCCCTGTGGTGTTATGTTTCTGTCCTTTCAATATCTAGTTTCTGACAACTATAGAATTATTTAAAAAGTCAGTTCTTGTATTTAAAATGTATTCCCAATTACAATTTTACAAATGTACAAGTTGTTTATGTTGTCATTTGGTGTTTTGATTCTCAAGACAATTACCCAATCAGAAAGCAGAATGAGCCTCACATGAGTCTCTCATTCGGGTTGTCAGCTTCAGTGGTGAAATCTAGTTGATTTAAACCTAAAAGGACTCTCTCTGATCTGAATGGTCACTACCTAAACCCCAGCACCTGCAGCCAATCATTCATCAGTGCTAGTGCAGCCTTTGCAGCTCAGTGAGTGAATTCTGGAGATTCTGAGCTTCACATGAGGCCTGTGTCTCTATCTGCAGGTAAAGGCACTGGCAACCCAGGTTGAGTTGTGATTGATTGTAATACCTTTTTTAAAACTGTGCAGAGCGCAGAATACATACACTATACTTAGTAATGTTACAAAATAAGGAATGCCAGATTAATTGGTTGATTGAAGTGTCTTGCCCAGAGACTTACATTAAAATTTATTAGACAAATAGTCTAGTTTTATTTTTTCTCACTTGCACATTTATAATCCAAATACTTCTAACCTTATTTTTCATGTACTGAAATTGGGCATATGCAGTATGTCAGTTCTGCTATTTTGATCATATTGTCAAATCATGATTCATAAATTTACATCTTAATGCAGCAAAACTCAGAGTTTGCGACAGGTGGATTTAAAGGTGCTGCATGTGTTTATTTGAAAGGTTTATCAATGCGCTATACGGCATAGGCCTAGCTTGCTATCTTAAAAAGGTGAAATCAGAGTTCATTTTAAATGGTTTGCAGTGGTTCAAAGTTATTCCTCACTTACCTTATGCATTCAGTGCATCCTAATTAAGATAAGATAAACTTTGTAGTCCCACCAGGGGACTACAAACAGACTACTTTGTCTTGTCGAAGTGGAAGGTACATAGACATCAAACAGACAGATACAGTACAGATAACAGAATAAAAATAGAAATGAATGCATCGATGTCACTTGTACAATCAGTGCAATTCATAAATTAATAGTCACTACAGAATGATAATTTAAAAACAAACAGTAATAATTATTCACCGTGATGAGTTTATAAGTGCTTTCCACAACTTGCAGAGACCAGAGCGGAGTTTGCTGTGATGGTAAAGCTAACAACAGCTAGCCTACTAACGCACACTTCCTGAGCAGACTTATTTTCACCTCAAGAGCTGCTTATGCAATATATCTCTACTGGGGCAAGACACATTTTGTTCAAATACATGGGAATTAATAGAGGGTGTTGAACCAGTCACAATGAACTTTAAGAAGAAGCAGATGACATTTGTTACCTCTTTACGGCAACATAAAGATGCTAAGTTTAAAATCAAAATTGTGATATACATTTTTTGTCCTGTGAGCCTCCCCTCACTGGAATCTCCACTGACGCAGCCTTTAGCGTGCAGTGCATCTCCTGTCAGGTATTCCCAGACCCACAGCGTTTCTTAGTTAAACTGTTGCGTAAACCTGCTCTATGTCAGTGACGAAACAGTCCTCTTCCCGCTTGTGGTGTACTCCAGTTCAACAGCATTCCTCTGAGACAAACCCAGGTCAAACAAAGTCAAAACCCATGTCTAATCCAGGTCTAGCCCAGATCTAATCCAGGTCTAAAGCAGGTCTAACCCAGGTCTGAACCAGGTCTAAACCAGGTCAAAACCAGGTATAACCCAGGTCAAAACTAGGTATAACCCAGGTCAAAACCAAGTCTAACCCAGGTCAAAACCCAGGTCAAAACCCAGGTCTAACACAGGTCTAAACCAGGTCTAACCCAGGTCTAATCCAGGTCAAAACCAAGTCTAACCTAGGTCAAACCCAGGTCTAAACAAGGTCAAACCCACATCTAACCAAATTTAAACCAGGTCTAAACAGCTCACAGAGACAGAGGTGAGGTCCAAACGAGGTCTAAACAAGGTTAAACCCATGTCTAAACCAGGTCTAACCCAGGTCTAAACAAGGTCAAACCCATGTCAAATCCGGGTCTAAACCAGGTCAAATCTAAGTCTAAACCAGGTCTAAATCAGGTCTAAACCAGGTCTAAATCAGGTCTAAACCAGGTTTAAACCATGTCTAACCCAGCTCAAACCTAGTTCAAACCCAGGTGTAAACCAGGTTTACCAGGTCCAAACCAGGTCCAAACCAGGTCCAAACCAGGTCTAAACAAGGTCTAAACGGCTCACAGAGACATAGGTGAGGTCTAAACCAGGTCTAAACCAGGTCTAAACAAGGTCAAACCCATGTCTAAACTAGGTCTAAACCTGTATTCAAATACACGTTATCACACGTGCAGAGACCATACCATAAATCCAAACTGCATTGTCCATTCTGTTTGTTTTTGATGTACTTTTATTTAATGCTATAATAAATACAGCAATTGTCATAACTTTGCCACTTCTGACAGGCAGTCTCCAAAAATCCCAGTGACAGTGAACACACTACACAGTTATTTACCACCAGTCTGTGATTCTCTCAAGAATGTTTTTGTACTTTGCATTTTTCTCTTATCGATTTCCTCCAAAACATTGTGTCAGGAAGTATCCACCTGGAGTTGTTTTCTTTCATTCACAAATGTTTGAATAATTCTGCCTATTTAGTCAGACTCTTCTTTTTTGGTAAGGAACATTTGAAGAATAACATGGTAGCGCCCAACAATTAATTACATTTTAATTGAATCGAAGTTCAATAGTTTCAAATCGTCAATGATCAGATTTTTAATAGAGAGGTTTACAGCCAATCTTTGTTAGTTAATGGTTTTGGTTTAAAGTAGAGTTCAGAATTTGGAGGAAGAAATTTTAACATTTTTGGGTTAAAGATACTGTATTGATGAAAATATTATTGAAAGTGTTTTTCCATATCACCTAGACCTAGTGCATGGCCATATTTAGGAAATAGGCTTCAATTATATAGCTAATATAATATCCCTGTGTCTCCATGGGGTCTTATTGTGTGTAAAACCAGCTAAAATTATGTCTCATTTTGACTCTTAAGGGAGCGCTCACACTAACCCAATCCAACCGTGCCCAAGCATGGAAAGTCCCTAAAACGCAATTTGTTTGTCCAGTGTGAGTGCAAACCAGCTATGCCCAGGCATGGCACGGTTGGGACTTTGGCCCGGTTGGAGGAGGAGGGCCAAAGCACTGCACGGTTGCTCATGTACACACACATGCATGATTTATGTTTGCAAGCCCTGTCATGTGCATGGAGAGGATAAAGGCTCCAAAGCTCACACCGAATCTGTGTTTACCGTCTATAAGGGCTTTGGGCAGCGACAGAAGTTTTTAAGCCTGGTATGAGTGCGGGCCATAGAACCCTCTGTAATTGTTCAAACGGTAATGGTTCAAAAGGCAATGGTTCAAAAGACCTAGTGTGAGTGCGCCCTAAGAGCTGCTTAGACAGTATATCTGTACTGGGGCAAGTATGTTTTACTCACATGGAACACATAGAAAGAAATGCTATTTATTTTATTTCTATTTAAGCTTAATTTAACCAGGAGAACCTCATTGAGATTAAAAGTCTCTTTTCCAAGAGTGTCCTGGCCACGATGCAGCACAATTCACAATCAATAAACAGAGAGACAGAGAAACCTTGGGACAGTCAACTGTACATGATTACACATCATCCAATAAAAACATTAAGACATGTAAAACAACTACAACCGGACAAAGTTCCTCCAAGGCATTTAAAAGTCTCTTATACACATTTAGCGGGACCAGATCATTCAGTCTAAGTTCAGTTTGCAGTTTGGGTACAGGACCTTTAATATGGCACATCTAATCAACAATTGAGGATTTGGAGCAAGAGGAGAGAGGGACAGTGCAGATGAGACACAATAGACAGAAGCACAGGGAGGGGAGAGAGAAAGAGGGAAAGAAAAGGGGAGGAGAGATAGAAGCGATAGAGCGAGGGAGAGGGAGGAGTGAGAAGAGAGGCGGAGACTGTGGAAGTTTTAGCTGTGAGTCAGTGTCAGAACAAACAGAATTGTAGAGCGTGGATGGAGAGAAAGACAGAGAGGCAGACAGAGCCCAGTGAGTTTCAACATGTGAGTACTGCTGCTGTTTACTGTGAAGCTTTATGGGGAAGAATAACTGTGTGCGAGCAGGAAGTGGTATTTTTAAGTATTTTAGAGTTTTATTTTTGTAACACATATAGTAGGTGGCTAAAATGTTGATTCTAAGCTATCCATTTTGTTGCATTGTTTTAGACAATTGTTAAAGAGGCCGTTAAGTAGTTTTCTGGTGGAGCGACTTATTTTGTCCATGGAGATGTTTTGCTTTGAAAATTCCACAAACTGGCATTAAACTTAAAACTAAAGCAATCTCCATGGTGACAAAAAGCTGATTTTTTTACCATAAAAATGCCTTTAATTGAATACATAAAAGATAGATAAGTTAACACTATATTGTGAAACATTTATACAAGCAGGTAGCGGGCCCTCCAGAAAAGTTACATAGTGCAACTTTAAAAATGAGGCATTGTTTGATATTGTCTGGAGTTAAAAGATAGTTCCTTTAACATCTATGCATTTTGTCTCATAGTTAGAATGTTCATCTAGCTGTTCATAAGTGAAAATAAGTGTTAAATACTGCAATACTGCACCTTGCATTTGCTGTTCTTGCTTTGTATCAGATATTGGAAACTGTTGTTATCCTGTCTGTATGGAGAGGTCCAGTTCTTAATAGTGTTGTCACAGTAATAAAATTTCAAAATCAATTTTGATACTTAGGAATAGACTCTAATCTACTCAATAGTGATTCTGATACCACAATGATAATAAATCTATTTAGACAATAGAATGTGATTTTCTACATTAAATCATAGTACTTTCTTTTATATTACCATGTGGCCTTATATCTGTGTAATCCCTCAGTCGTCCAGTTGGGTTCCATAGACGGGTTCCATGGACGTGTACTAGTCTATGTGTCTTATACTTGTTCTGATACAGCTCAAGATCATTCTAAAGCCATTCAGGAAAGTTTCATTTCTGACCTGTTGATGTGTCTTTTTTAGTATTGATACTTGCTCAAATGAGTATCTAGTTTCAATACTACTTTTAGTATTGATTAGTATCTGATTTTTGATACTTTTGGCAATCCTAGTAAACTAAAGCTTGAGTTGTTCATCTGTCTGAACGCGTATTGCATATTTCCCTTGTTGCATGCAGGTTTAGGCAGATATTTTATTCTTAGCAGTTTTGCTCATCGTTGACCATGATGATTATCTTATGAAACTGACATAATGAGTTTGGGAGTGACCTTTGCAAGAAATTGTAATTACATTTAAGTACAGATTATATGAGCGCCGAACGTGGGCGGGAAGCTGCAGGTCCTGGTTTGTTTGAAAGACATTGGTCCCTGGGAATTCACAGCTGTAATCACCTTTGAATGTCCTATTAGAGCTGCTGCTACGATTAATTGGAATAATCAACTGCCAAATGAATAATTGACTTTAGTAATGTTTGTTATCTAAATTCTGGACTATAAACAATAACATGCTAATTGCTGAGAAAATATGTATGATCACAAAGTAGTGTTGTCACGATACTAACATTTCAAAGTCGATTTTGATACTAAGGAATAGACTCGATACTTGATATTGATACTTATACCACGATGATAATAAAAAACACTCTTTATTAGACAATAGAATATGTGTTTCTTTCATATTACCATGTGGCCTTATATCTGTGTAATCCCTCACTCATCCAGGTAGGTTCCATAGTGGTCTTTTGTTGTAAAGAGCCCTATAAATATTTGATTTTGACAATATATTTTTTCACTGTCAGGTTAAGGTTAGGGTTAGGATTAAGATTTGGTTTAGGAACTATTAATTTGGTTAAGGTTAGAGCGTAGCTAACCGCGTCTTAGCCAAGTTTTTTCCCCAGTGCAGTTTTGCAGTCTCCATGGAGACAAACAGCTGACTCTACAAAACCACAGTAAAAATGCCAGTAAAAAATGCCAGTAATTGAATAAATAAATGATAAGTTTATATTATTCAGTGGACATTCCATGCAATGCAGTAATAGTTTAATAAACCAACCCTCCACCAGAAACGTTACATAATGCAACTTTAAAAATGATCTATTGTTCGATATTAGATAGGCCTGCTTAAATTAACTTTAAATTACAATCATTGCTTAAACGTTTTTCATCAATCTTATTTTGTTGCATGGTTAAGTACATAATATAAATCATAGCTGTATGATTTGGATTTTAAATTGATTCACCATTCTCTGCCTGTAAAATTGTAAAGTTTTCTCAGTTGAAACTGATAGAAGACTAAGATTAAGACTAGAATCACTGCATTGTTTACTTTGCCATTCACCTAAATCTGTGGATGCAATAGAATTCTTTGA
>JACM01053188.1:0-56564 GCA_000787095.1 Periophthalmodon schlosseri
TATATTTTTTTTTTTAACTTATGGCAAATCTTTGTTTTGTTGTTTTGTTATAGGAGAGTAAGCAGAAATGTTGTGAAAGCATTTGTCATACTGTGCTCACTGGAGAAGGTGACTGGAAAACTGGAAAGACCAAGATTTTCCTCAAAGTAATGCATCAAATCAAAATGTTATAAATATATATAAGCAGTCCCTTTTTTACATTATATTAATCATGGTCTTGGTGATTTAGGACTTCCATGACATGATGCTTGAACTGGAGCGATTGAATTCACTACACACCAAGGCTCTCTTGATTCAGAAGGTTCTGCGAGGCTTCAAATACAGGTACAGTACTGCTTATACGACCAATGCCCAATAATATAATATATGTGTAACCATGAACTGTCTGCATGTGCTTGTTGTTTTCCAATTTTAGGAAAGAGTTTTTGAGAAAAAGGGCAGCAGCTCTCGTCATACAAAAATACTGGAGAGGGCACAAAGGGAGGAAACTCTACAGGACTGTAAGTTACTTTAAATACATCGACAAGCCATTACATTATGACCACCGACTGATAATTGGTATGACGGTAAAATTATGTCAATATTTTTGAGTTTGGTAAACTGAAAAATGACTATCTGGCAATCTGCGGCTCAGACGAGGTCTTCCCAGTTTCCAGTGATCAGTACCTATCAAATGTGGTCAAAGGAAGGAACAAGTATCCAACAAATATGAAACAGCTCAAATGAATGTGCCTGGATAAACATTGCAGCATAAATACTACATATGGGGCAGAATATTAATAGGGAGATATTAATATTATTATGTCTCCCTATTAATATTCTGCCCCATATGTAGGGGGGAGAATATAATATTTCTCTATTACCAGCAATAGAGAAACAGACAGATCATCCTTATGCTTAATGGGTGTATAGTAAATGCATTTTTTTCTTTCATAGTTGCTTATCCTTACATTCTCTGTTGTAGGTAAAACTGGGCTTTGCAAGGCTCCAGGCAAAGGTGCGATCACGCCAGCTGCAGTTTCAGTACAAGAAGAAGCGAGAGGCGGCCATCTTGATTCAGGCTCAGATCAGAGGGTATTTGGCCCGTAAGGAGTGGAGACGCAAGAGGAACGCTGTCATCCTTCTTCAAGCCCACACCCGCGGAGTCCTGGCCCGGAAGGCTCTAAGGAAGAGGAAAACAGACGTGAGTTCAACCTTAAAAAACTATAACAAGTGAGGGATGTGTGATTAGTGAAGCTTTATTGACCTGGTTTTATTGTACAAGGAACTATATACTGTGCACTTCGAACATGACAACACCCATTCCACCTTCCCAGATGTAGTCATTCAGCTAATTAGTTGACATCTAATTAAAGATAAATAACAAGCTCCCGGCAAAGTTTGGTTTAGTTTGGATATATTCTCTATATTGAAAATAAAACATGACTTAATAATGAATGGAGGTTTGTAGAGAACTATAGATCTCATCCTGTTTTTTTTAATGGTGATGGAAAAACACTATTTTTGTAATAAGTAGTAAGTATGGATACTGAAAAAAACATAAAAAGGACAAAACTGGATCTTTACTGAATAGTTTTAGAATGGTCTTCTATATCAAAACTAGTGTGTTGGTAAGACAAACTAATGTATTAACATTTTGTATTGAAAATGACAGTCTGTTGTATAAATAAGAGTTTTTATTATCACTGTGGTATCGAGTTATTGAGTCTTTTTTTTGGTATTGAAATCAAGTTTGAAGACTAAAATAAAAAATACTTTTTGCAAACAAACTAAAAATAAATTCAGCCATATAGCAACTTAACATAACCTAAATGAATAAATGAATGACATTAATTGAGCGAATGTTATTTCAGATGAAGATGTCGGCTAAAGAGAGAGAGGCCGAACAACGGGCGATCCTCCAGAAGCAGAAACATTTGGAGGAGGTCCTGAGACAGAAGCGTCAACAGGATGAGCAGGCGCAGACAGAAAAACTGACGGAGCAGGAGATGGTCGACAGCATCTTTGGCTTTCTCCCCAGTGTGATCGGGGGGCAAGAGGGACAGGCGCCAGCTGGGTTCGAGGTGCTTCTTTCCTCTCTAACACCAACTAACTTTACGTTCGCATTTGCTACATCCATAAATATTATCTTTGGTCTTCAAGACTCCTCTTTGGTCAGTTTAACCCCAGTAGTAACACCAGTACCTCAGTTAGTAGAAGGTTGTCAGTTCTATCCCTACTGTTGTTGATGTGTGCTTGCGCAACTTTGCCCATGTGAATAAGATGGGTGTGGTCAGAGAATGGCAGCCACATTTCTGTTAGCTAGCCCCAAGGCAGTGAGTGCAATTTATTATATATATTTCTGAGACATAATTATTTATAATAATTATTCACCTATCCTCTAGATATCTAATAATAATAATAATAATAATAATAATAATGTCTTGGATTTAAATAGAGGCTTTCGAGACATCTTTACAATCCGGTATTTAATTGTAGCTACAGCTGCCCAGAGGTAGATTAATCTGCGCCATTAGCCCTTTCTACAACCAATCACTCACTCACCACTTTCAGACATAGGTAAAGTGGTTGAAGTGTCTTGCCTAAGAACACAACAACAGTTTGCTGGAGCCACTGCCACCTCACTACGACACCGGGTATTCCCAGTGGTCTCCCATCCAAGTACTAGTCAAACCAGCCCTTCTTAGCTTCCAAGAACTGACGAGATCATTCTCATCATGCTCACATCTCAATCTGTCCTTATTTACTTCATACCTAAAACATCCATTATAAACTGTTCCTTTAGTCTAATCCTGCTTATTCTCATTTAAAGAGAAATCTAATCTAAGTATTGCTAAACTTATTTTACTGATCATGTGTCTTGCAGAAATTTGAGCGTACCAGGCTGATTTCTGAGGAGATCGATATAGACGACCAGCCGATGGAGGAGCACGATCCCCTAGACGACTATGACGACCTGGATGAATACTCCTTCTCCAAATTCGCCTCCATGTACTTCCAGGGAGCAGCCACACACTCGCACATCCGGCAGAGGCTCCGGCAACCGCTCCTCTACCACGAGGACGAGGGAGATATGATGGTAAACCGAATAATTTAAAAAATATTTGATTAAGAGGAAAATATTTGCATAATATTTGTGTTTTGTGTTTCAGGCTGCCCTTACTGTATGGTGGATAATTCTTAGGTTCATGGGAGATCTGCCAGAACCAAAAAACCCAGTCCAAGTAGATCAGGTAAGAGTATCAAGCTGGACAGTAGTACTAAGGTTTTAAAAATCCTACTTTTTGGTCCTCAGTTTTACTCCACAAATTTTTTGAGGTAAAATTACTTTAAAAGACAGTCATCCATTAGAAAACCAGAGACATTACACCAGTATCTATTACGACTAATGTTTTTAGTATTAATTTTTGTAATTCATGCTATAATTGTTATTTTTCCTTCAGAGGGGTCTAAGGAAAGATGTAAGAAGTCAAAATGGTGTTGATGTTATGATCGGAGAAGGACCCACTCTGGACCGACCTTTGACCTCTCTGGAAAAACTGCACATCATCGTGAGATACGCCATTATCAGAAGTGACCTGAGGTTGGCTACAGTTGTTTACTTCTTCATAATTGTTTGCTATTTAATTTCATTAGTTTAAATAATATTGTGTTCTTCTGTTGAAGGGATGAAATTTACTGTCAGATCTGTAAACAGCTCGAAGACAATAACAACAGAAATAGTTATTTCCGAGGGTGGATCCTGCTCTCTCTATGTCTGGGCATTTTCCCTCCCAGTGAACTTTTTAATAAAGTAAGATTTTACCTAACTATAATCATTAAATCAGTGTTTTGATTAAAGGTATTATAAAAACTGTAGAATTGTTGATTAAAATAAGTCCAGTGAATCAAAAAAATAACTTCTTTTTTGCAGTACCTCCAAAGTTTCATCCGGTTTGCCCCTAGTGGTTACTCATCATACTGTGCTGAGAGACTGAGGCGCACTGTCCTGAATGGAGTCCGCTCAGAGCCCCCCGCCTGGTTAGAGCTACAGGTTAGAGAGATTTACAAAATTACATACACGTATATAATTTTCCCATGATTAACATAAAGTAATTTATTTACTGTTATTTGTTTTTTAGGCGACCAAGACAAAGAAGCCCATAGTTGTGACTCTGATGTTGCTGGATGGTCGCTCCATGACCCTAGCAGTGGACTCAGCCTCCACCTCCAAAGAGATCTGCCAAATGGTTGCAAACAAAATCAAGCTCCAAGATACATTTGGCTTTTCTCTCTACGTGGCCCTGTATGAAAAGGTATGCCTCTTCTAGAGCTTTTGTTATTTAGCCTGTACTTTTTGCTTATTCTAATGTGTATGATTACAATAGATGTCTTAACTATCTCCCTATCTAAGGAGTTTGGCTTGACTCATAATGATAGTCGTAAAAAAATGATGTACTACTCATTGATAATTCATCAAACGTGTATAGCACTATTTTAGAGACTCAGATACACTTATTGCTAATAGAAGCATGTTCATGTAGCTCAGTGGTTAGACACATGCAGTGCCTTTCTCCACTTTCTTCCCTATTTCCTGCTGTCCTGTTCCTAGATTACACATTTCACTAAAACAAAGTGAACATTGTTATATTTAAGATTTTACTAAAAATGTTTAATTTAAAATTTTGTTTATAATTTTACTCTCTGGTTGGACATGGGCAGCAGATATGACATACATAAAGGTAATTTTGTCACTGTTACCTAGCAACCACAATATTTATATGGGCAAAATTGCACAATATATATAATTAGACTAATAAAAATAAATGACAACCACTATTTTGTTATATTACGGATTATACATTCAGAAAAATGCCTTTCTTGTGTGTAAATTTATGCATTTTGGATGGATTTTCTGTGTTGATGATATAGGCAGAGGTATTCCTAAACTCACCATAAAAACCTTACCACTTCTACCTGTATTTTTTTTTACTTTTTCTCAACTTTTTTTCATATTCACCACAGGTACTATCCCACCAAACCAAGTAATTATTAGAAAAACACAGAAACCTGTCATATGCACTTTAAAATATAAGCAATGTTAACCAGATTTGCAATGTTATAAACTGTTACTAACCTTATGCACCATTCCTGATAATCCCTGTTGATATCTGTCTTAGGTGTGGGCTCTGGGCGGTGGTCGGGAGCACCTGATGGACGCGATCTCTCAGTGTGAGCAGGAGGTAAAGCGTAGGGGTGGGCAGGAGCAGCATGCCCCCTGGAGGCTGTTCTTCCGAAAAGAGATCTTCACTCCGTGGCACGACTGCAGCCAGGACGATGTCAGCACCAGCCTCATCTACAAACAGATCATACACGGACTCAAGTTTGGGGAGTACCAGACGGCCAAGGTACTCAACTGGACTGTGTTATAGCGCTAATTCACTTTCAATAAAGTATTTTTTATAGCTGAGGTGGAAAAGGTTGTCCAAACACTGTATGCATGCTAGCCTTTCCTGGGGGGGTAATCTTAAGGATAAACACTATAGATTGGACTATAAAATTAGGAGCAGGAGTTACATGTTTTGAAACATTAAAACAGTAATTTTCATAGTTTCAAAAATTTGTTCAGAATCAAATGAAGATCCAATAAGAATTAGAATCAGAATGTAATCACCCGAAACAGAATGATTTACATAATGTACATTATGAAAACATTACATCAATACATTTTTTACCAAATGAAAAAATATTTAAAATTGAAAAATTGAATTATTCTAGTGTTTGTTGACTTTTGTCTCATAGCAAGATGACCTCGTTGACCTGGCTGCCAAACATTTGTACATCCAACATGGCTCAAACAGCAGCCCAACTAATGTGAAGGAGGCTGTCCAGGAGTGCATCAACAACACTTTACTGGAGGCCAAGTCCGAGGCCAAGTGGATACAGATGGTCAGCACGGGACATTCACAGGTACGTACAGTCACACAAAAAAGATGAAATAGAATCAGAAATAAGAGTGTAATGCCTTTTATCCATTCATAGAGTCCATTCATGAGTCAAAAGCAGAGCACTGAGGAGGTGAAAGCCCAGACGGTGGACTATGCCAGAAACATGTGGCCAATGCTTTTCTCCAGATTCTTTGAGGTGGTGAAACTCTCAGGTTGGTTGGTACAACTATCCAGAAATTTAAGTTTAGAGACACTTAGAGACATATTTTGCTGACAAGTTGGAATTAGTATAAAGACAAGACATTTTTTTGACACAATGACAATGACACAATTTTTGTCTTTTCTGTCTCTACTGAACACAAGTGGCGTGAAACATGTGTTTAATACCTACCTAATGTCCTAACTAGACACGCTTTAGAATTACTATAACAACAATACTGATATATTGTTAATGTTTAGGCCCAACTTTGCCCAAGAACAAGTTCATAGTGGCTGTGAACTGGACGGGCATCACTTTCCTGGACGAGAGAGAGAGGAGGCTGCTCAACCTCACCTACCCAGAAGTCACCGGAGTCAATGTCATCAAGTAAACAAACACAATAGTCTAGTCTAATGGTATATAAAAAATATAATGATAATGCTATTGTAAAATGCTTGTATATATTTTTTCTTCCAGGGACGGTAAAGGCACAGGTCAGAAAGTGAGTTTGGTGACCCTAAAAGGAGACTTCACGCTGAGCGGATCCAGGGCAGACGACATGGCAGAGCTGGTCACCATGTTCCTCAGTGGTTTAACAGAGAGATCGCAGTACGCAGTGGCTCTGAAGGACGGGGACAGGGCAGGTCTGAACTACAACCAGGACAACTTATTCATCATTTTTGCTCTTTTAGTTAATCATCTGCCTCTATTTTGACCAATCCTCTACTTTTGTTATCTCACGATACACTTATTTTAACTTGTATTTATTTTATTGTAAAGGTTGACTCATGTGATAAAAACCCTAATTCCAAACATATTACAGTTACAATACAACTCAACAGTGCATTTCACTCATTTACATCACTAAATAAATATTACATTTATATTAAATTAAATCTTTTGGTGATCAAATTTTTATGATTCAATTTGCCATTTATAGGCATTAAGTTTCTAAGATTGAAATGGTGAGGCCTCTCTTATTGGTTGTTCTCATCTCCTCTTTGTTTCCTGTCTGGCAGCAAATCTCCATAAAATTTACCCCTTTTAAACTACTTGTAACTTGTTTTTTAAAACTACTTGTAACTTCGTTTTTTTAAACAGATGACCCCACGTTCCTTCGCTTCAAAAAAGGAGAGCTGATTATCATAGTAAAAGACAATGAGTTTTCACAGCAGCGCGGTTGGATCAAGGGGCAAAATGCAAGCTCAGGAAAGACTGGAGCTGTGCCCATAGAAGCGATCTTAATTTTACCCACACTCACCAAACCAACCAATGAAGTCATGGTAGAAGATAAGCAACTTAAATTTTCCAAAATGCAAGTTTGAACAAGGCTGTAATATTATTTTTGTGTGTCTTTTAGAGCCTCCTGAATCTGCCTCCAAACCAAAGGAAGAACATTCCCATTGAGACTGGGACTGTGGAGAGAGTGGCTCCGGCTACACTCCGAGAATACTCCCTCCAGTATTTTAGGTTTGTACAGTGCACAGGAGACATATAATGCTTTTCTTCGGGTATTTAGTTTCAAACTAGAAATACATTACATCATACAACATTATTTTTTATCTCAATGGGACTTGAATATAATAAAATAAATACATAAATTTGACATTTTGTTCATGGTAAAACCTCAATAACTAAAACGTCTTAATAATAGAAACAGATTCACTGACTTCCCGTTCAAAACTGCAGAACTGAGAAGCCCCACCTCTTCATAGTATAGTAGTATATAGCATAGTGAGAGTTCACCATAACAAGTACAAGTACAACCCTACATTTATGACCCAGAGTCTGATTTTTTTTAATAATTACAATCACAGAGAAGCAATCAACTGATTGTTAAAAATCATTGCAACTTTGAGTATGGGCTTATGATGAAGAAACACTGTGATGAGGTTAAAACCTCATAAAAGTCACTTTTACATAATAGGTCTCCTTACTGGTTGAAAACATATAATCTATAGACTTTTTCACAATGGTGTCCAAGCGTCACATACATAAGACTTATTCAATTCAATTCCTACCACTAAAATAAAAAAAAAACTACTCATTGCATATTGTTTCTTTTTTCTTATTCAAACAGACAGCCAACTAAAGACGTGAACCGACAGGTGATCTCCAGAAATGCTGCTCCTGAGCGTCTGTGGGTGAACTCCCGAGAGCCCATCAGACAACCTCTGCTACTCAAGCTCATCGGGAACTCCGACCTCAGCCACAAAGCCTGCCTCGCCTTCACTGATATCCTTACACTACATTTAAATAACAATATGGCTGATATATACACAACATAATGTATTGCACTGTGCATTCCGACAATTTAAGTTCATTTATTCAGCACATTAAAACTACTTCAGCTGACCAAAGTGCATCATATTAAAGCCAATGGCAATATGCACAAATAAAACCATACACAGGAAAAGTTGACAAAAGAGCATAAAATAAAATACAAAGATACACGGTCTAACCTATCTTGACATTCTTTCACTGTTAAATTATAGTAAAATGTATATGTAAATATTTCACTATGACTTAACGCAGGTGAATTCAAGGTGAGCGCCCACGAAATGGGTTGTCAGAGGTGAAAAGTAGGTCAGACATGCCAACTCATTGTAGTGAGTGTGGCCTGTAGTGGTTTGTAGCCCTGTGTGCCTCAAATGTTTGTATCGAACCATGGATGTACAGTTTGCCAGCAACAATAGGTTAGTAAAGGTTCATACTGTCTTTAATTTATGAACATCACCTGTTACAAGTTCACCACACTTTATTCCTTAGATACTTAAAATGCCAGATATTATAATTTACTATTTTCCTTCACTGCTGTGCACCTATTTTGAAGTACATGGGGGACTACCCAACCAAACAGACCCAGAGTCCCCTGGATCTCACAGACCAGATCTTTGGACCTGCCACCCAGTATGAGCCGCTCCGGGACGAAATCTACTGCCAGATCATGAAGCAGATGACCAACAACAACAACAGGTTTGTACAGCTCTGAAAATACATCATGATACTGGCTATACAGGAAATGCATTCTGCCTTTGGGCCATTGGGCAAGGGACACCCTTGTCTTTCCTCCTCACATGAGTAAAATAACTCAAACTGAGCTGACTTAAATTAAATGTATAATGTCATCTTATTATTGATGTATTCGACAGCCATCTGGAAGTCATTTTCAAACAGAGTGTGCTGGACTGAGAACCTCAAAATGTATACTAGCCATCTTATTGTGTCAAGTTAATCCAACGCAATTTTGATGATTTTATGCTTGATTTACTTAAAATGTTTGTTTTCAAATAGCATACAATAATTTGATGGATGAAGATGACGTAATACATTTATTCAAATTCAGCATGTATTTTCTGAGTGAATCTGCTGGTGTGAATGACTGAATGATTAGTTTGAGTGCCAAATAAAGACAAGAGGAAAATATTATTGTACAGTAGTAATCCAACAATACTGCAATATGCTGTTAGGCCTCAAATGCTATATCACAGACACAATGTGAGGAAATCAAACTCTTTTGTCTTATGTGTCTATAAATACAGGTAATATATTTTTTTTTTGAACTAGCCAGTAGTCATTTCCTCTTTGTTTTGTGCACAGGTTCAGTTTGGAGCAGGGCTGGCAGCTGCTGTGGCTCTGCTGTGGGCTGTTCCCTCCTGGTCAGTCCCTCCTCAAACATGCACAGAAGTTTCTGGAAACGCGACAAAGAGAAACACTGGCCTCTGACTGTCTGCAGCGCATGCAAACCTCACTCAGGTCAGAGAGTATGGATGAATAATATAAAATAAATGACAAATGAAGTCTACAAGAAATTTAAACAAAATATGATTGTCCAAAACTTATAAATCAGAAAATACAGTTAAGTTAGATTGGTAAACAATATGTAATGCACTGTTAAAGAAGACATGTGGGACAAAACAGGATTACTCAAACATGCATGAACTGAAAGTTAAATTAGCATACTATGGGCAAGCTAATGATGAGGGACATAACATGCCCCCTTTAAGTATTATTGACTGCATATAGTTTGTGGGAACTTTTGAATTTTGCTACGTGCTTTGTCTTGCCTAGTAAATTGCTTCCTGTAGCACCACAACATTTGACATTCTAAACTGACTGAAGCTGGACCAAATTACTCCCCCAGGTCTGCAATATTTTTGCAATATTTTTTTTAAATAGTGTCACATATGTAAGAATAAACCAGTGTAGTACCAGTAAAGTACTATTAGACTTAGATCTTTGCCATAAACAACTTCTTTAAGATTAAAAAACAAAGCAAAGCAAACCAGACTGAATCACTGTAAAGCAGGGACAAACTTTCAAATTACCCAATTTTAGTGGTAGTTCACTCAATACAAATTATTTGCTAACTGCTAACTCACTGCGCTATTGTAGGCCTCACCATTCAACTCAACACAAATAAACACTTGTGATCTGACAGAGAACATAAGTCCATTAAGCAGCAGCATTGTGAATAAAGATATACTATGGTAGTAGTAGTCTCGTGATAGTGTTGTTGATGTGGGTAAAGACCAGCTTGTGACTGAGGACCCCCCAGTCCACTGTACCAGGGCTGGACTGCTCTTTGTTCCCAGGGACATAAGGGCAGTCATTGCAATCACGCCAACAACCACTTACTACACTAAGCCTATGAACAGCAAACTATAAGCATTTTTATGTACCATGACATATTGATCTTATGAAGGGTACAAAAATCGAAGAAAGAAATAAAGGATGTGAAGCCATAAAATTAAGGA
The DNA here is from genome assembly GCA_000787095.1 of Periophthalmodon schlosseri. Classification (NCBI taxonomy): domain Eukaryota; kingdom Metazoa; phylum Chordata; class Actinopteri; order Gobiiformes; family Gobiidae; genus Periophthalmodon; species Periophthalmodon schlosseri. The sequence continues at coordinate 10,884 of JACM01053188.1, forward strand.
CAGTTTTGTATTTCATTATTCATTCACTTTCTTATGTTTAGGGTCAATTTAGTAAGGCTAAATTAGACTATTAATGCAACACTGTCCTAAGAGTGATCTACATAGATAGAAAAATATATAGATATGGAGGCTTTTTTAGTCTTTGGGACTGTACTTCAAAGTAATAATGTCATACTGAAAAATAGAAATGTATTTTATTTATTAAACTAATTGAACAACAATATCTGCACATTTAGTATTGATCAATAAATAAGAATGAACAAAGTTATATGCTGTAAAAAGCAAAAAAAACAAATCACACATAAGGGTTACAGATAAGAATTGTATGCGGTGTTTTAGGATGGAGCCCAGAAAGCTGCCTCCTCATCAGGTCGAGGTGGATGCTATTCAACAGAACAGTCTCCAGATCTTCCATAAAATACAATTCCCCAATGACACAGATGAGGTACGCACCTAAACATCTCTAGAAACTCCACATACAAGTATGCATAGATGTATGAAACAAAAAAATAATTAAAAGTTAAAGTATTTTAGTTTTTATCATCAACATTTTAGATTTTTCTTTGAGTTAATATCCATTATCCTTATACACCAGACCTTTGATTACAAGAACTTACTCATGAATATAATAGAGATAGGATAGAATATAAATATAAATATTATTAATTTGAATTTGAATAAAAATTGACAAAATATTGAGCGGATCAGTTTAGTTTAGTTTAGTTGAGGGATGTTCATACTAGAATGTTAACTCATTCAAATGTCTTATTCTCCATCAGCTTTTTGAAGTAAACACCAACACCAAGATCAAGGACCTGATCCAAAGCATCGCCAAAAAACTCAAATTAGCATCAGCTGATGGATTCAGCCTCTTTGTTAAGACGCATGACAAGGTATTGCAAAAATACTTTGATTTGGTGTAATCTTTATTGTGAAAAAAATTCTAAGCATCTGAATTACTCAGGTCCTGAGTTTGAATGAGACAGACTATTTCTTCGACAGCCTAAGACAGATCACAGACTGGTCCAAAAGAGCCAAGAGGATCAAAGATGGTACAGTGTCATTTTGAGTATCCATGTTTACATTATTGTCCACACTGTGACTCCGTATGTGTGTGTGCATACAGCGGCTGGACCCTTGAACATCTCCTATCTGGTCTTCTTCATGAGGAAGCTCTGGTTTAATGTAGTCCCGGGACGAGACCTCGAGGCGGACCTTATCTTCCATTTCCCTCAGGTACTTCTGAATCATTTATGTTTGTATCAGTTATACACCTTATTCCCTAAGTAAAAGTATTGTAATGTCTCAGAGCTGTGACTGCATTAGGATGACCGAATGGACTTGATTTATTTTATTTATCAAAAAATCTAGCCTGTGTACCCTTTTGTACCTATAACACACCAGCTGATTCAGTTGTGTTTGGGTATAAAAAATCAAATAAATAAATAAGTTTTGTTGTGTAAAAAAAACAACAAAATTGCCTTACAGTGTTTGTTGTGTTTTCCAGGAGCTGCCAAAGTACCTGAGAGGTTATCACGTTTGCACTAGAGAGGAAATGGTGTCTATCGCGGCTCTGCTTTTCAGAATAAAAATCAACAATGACAAGAACCTGTTAATGACGCTCCCCAAGATACTGAAGGAGCTGGTGCCTGCGGACCAACTCAAGGCCATGTCTGAGAACGAATGGAAAAAGGTCTGATTTTTTTTTTCTTTGACGCCATCATACAGCACATTATAATATGGGATAAATCATTAAATTAAATGCATGGGTGTTGGACACTTTTTGGATATTGTGCTATCTAGTAATGCCTCTTTATGGGTTTCAGAATGATGAAAAATTAGGAGCATTGCCGCAGTGATTAACAACTTAAAGCGAAATATTATATCTTTTGAATGGGAAAAAGTCCTCAAAATGTTGAATTTAACAGAAAGCTGAAACCCATGAATTGAATGTTTTCCAACATACACAATTTCCTTTTTAGTACAGTTTATAATGCAAGCCAAGTTTTATTCTAACAGATGAGACCCCAAAACCCCCAAATTTCTAGCTAAAGTTCTAAAGTATTTGTTCTTTGAATTAAGTAGTTTACTTTTCCACTATGTGCTGTTTTGCTTTAGGCAATGAAAGCAAATCATTAACACCTCTGAAGACAGTAAAGCATTTGGCCATAACACTTCTAATCCCTTATAAGATATAAGGGATTAGAAGTTGATTAGCTTGTTGACATAATAACTTGATGATCTGAGTTAAATATAACATATTTTTGGTCTTCTTCAGACTATAGTTCCCGCCTTTAACAAACAAGCATCCATGTCGGTGGACGATGCCAAAGTTGCGTTTCTGAAGATGGTTTACCGCTGGCCTACGTTTGGCTGTGCGTTCTTCGAAGTCAAGGTAACTCATACTTTAAGTCTATAGTTGCTCTTTTGAGACTTGTTTATCAAAATTAGATGTGCTACCTGAATTAAAATATAACAATATCTTCACTTGTTTCTTTGCAGCAAACATCTGAACCAAACTTTCCTGATATTGTGCGAATAGCCATCAGTAAACAGGGTCTAACAATTATCCACCCCAAAACAAAGGTAACACTACTTAAAAATTGAATAAATCTTTGTCAGTTTGTTCTATTTTATGTAACACGTACCATTTCATTTGCAGGAGGTTCTTGCTAATCACCCGTTTAACCGGATTGCTAACTGGTGCAGTGGAAGCACATATTTCCACATGACTGTAGGAAACTTGGTCAAAGGCAGCAAATTTCTCTGTGAAACCTCACTGGTAAGTTTAAAAGTCATAGATGTTATAATTATATATAATTATTATGTTTGCAAGTTGGTACCAAACGTGAAGCTCATAAATATGCAGTGGTAGAAGAAGTACTTGATTTTGTTACTTAAGTAAAAGTGCACATACCAAGGCAAAAAAATATTCAAGTAAAAGTAAAAGTATCACATGAAAAAAATCTACTTAAGTAAAAGTAATAAAGTACACATTTAAAAATGTACTTAAAGAGTAAAAAAAAAAAAAAGAAGTATTTCACGCAGATTTTGTGGTCTTATAAGGTTCAAATGTAGTGATTTTGATAAAGATTTGTGCTGAATTATGTTCAGTAGAAACAACTGAATTTATCTTTTTTTTTTCCTAGATGTTTTTATTTGAATTTTTTGGTTTGCTCAAATTATGAACATGATAAAAATAAACCCTGAGCGTTTTCAGCAGTTCTCAGACAATAATAAAAATACTTTTACTTTTCAGTTCAGTTCAAAAATGCAGTGGAGTAGAAAGTACAGATACTGCTCTCAAATGTAGTGAATTAAAAGTAAAAAGTACCCACTGTAAAATTTACTACAAAATTTACTTAAGTACAGATATCTTAAATTTACACTTTTACAGTACAGTACTTTACTACTTGTACTTTCCACCACTATAAATATGAATGTAAACAGACTGAATAAGCATTTTTCTTACTTGTACATTTCATACATTTCATTACACACGGGTTGGGTTGCAAAAAAGGTTAATAACTGTACTGTATTTACTGCAAACTGAAACCTTTGTCTGTCTTCAGGGTTACAAAATGGATGACCTCATAACATCCTATGTGAACATGTATCTGAAAGAGAGAAGAGCTGTGCAGACCAGGAACCCACGCTTCAACATCTGAGCAACCATCAGTCATCCAGACAAATACTTTCATTTATTTTTGTCTGAATGTTTAATGGATACGAGCTATAAAGTTATATATTTAGAATTAAATTACACAATGCAGAAGAAAGGCTTTCATTAAGAAAACAACATAACTCTAAAGTCTAATATTTGAAATAAGTACTGTACAACCATTGTAATTCACTCTAAACTCAAGTATTGTTAATTGTAATTTCCAGTACACTGAGTACGATCATTGTTTGAGATTTTTATTGCTCAAATATACGCTCAAGTTTCACTGTCATCAATTCGCCTCCTATCTTTCCAAATATGCACCTATTTTCAGACACCATAGCTACAACCTTTGAACAGTATATAAATGAATGGACAAGGCACTTTTAATGGTGGAGTTGTAAGAATAGATGCAAGAACAATTTTTTTTTAGAGTTGTAAATACACTACATTGTGTCCATAAAGTCTCTTTACAATTAAAAAAAATATATATTACAAATGCAGTTGATAAGATATCTTAATCAGACTTGTTCTATTGTACTCAGTGGTTTCCAAAGTTTTGTTTTGTTTTGTTTTTTTTACCTCATTTAATATACCTCTATATGGGCACCATTAGTCACACAAAGCACATCAAGACTGTACTCGATTTCATGCCATGTTCACGGTAGCATAGTGTCATCAGTGGTTGCAATCACATCTGTTCTCTTTTGCTTTAGTTCAGTAATGTCCTGTATCTTTGTCTGATACATGATATCTTGGCCATACATGAACGTGGTGGCCACGGAATTGTTCTATCCCTTCTAACGGTCTGGAAATGTTTGATTGAGGAACTCATGAAAAATGCAATTTGATTAAAAACTTTTATAACCACTGAGTGCAATAGAACAAATCTAATTAATATATCTTATCAATTGCCTTTGTAATTAAATTTTAAAATTGTAAAGAGACTTTATGGACGCCCTGTATTTCCAAAGTAGATTTAGTGTTGTTTAAGGAGGAAACCAGTCTCAGATCCACTGTATTTGTGCTTACAGTAGCCACACCACACAGAGTGACAGCTGAGTGGGGTTTGGTTTACTGCCGGTGTTTGACCGTTATTGACCCTATTTGTCTCCAGTTAATAGTTTTCCTCTCTCCTTTACTGCTTAATTAGGGTTTAACCACAATGCTAACCAAAAGGGAAGTATTTAACATTCAAAAGTACTGTGAGGTAAAATATATGATTAAAAATGTCAAAGTGCAAAATAATAACAGTTAACAGCAGTGTAGTGCTGCTGTGGAGTCTGTAATCTCCCTTGCCTTCCAGAAAAGCTAAATGAGTTGTGGTGATTTACAGATGATCTATTCAAAAAGCACCCAGTAAAGTAATTGTGTAATAGTCTATTTAAAGTTTAAAGTATCCAGATTTAAGAATGTGCTTTACTTCTAAACTTTTATTTCGATGTAATAATACTAAGGTTAATGATGGTGAGTAACAGTAAGTTGCACACACAGAATACAACAGAATACATTGTTGAGTCAAGGACAGAACGGTGAGTTCCTTTGGCATTTAAACATGTGTGTTTAATGCACTGCTCCTTCATATATGATTTCATTTGTATTATTTTTGTGTCTATCCATTGAAAATACCATTTGTGTATTATTTAATGTTGTTTCCTTCAAATGACATTAATTTCAAATTATAAATCAGATGCCCTGACAGTTAATCTTTAGGTTACTCTTACTTGAGAAGTAGGTTTCCCAAATATGTTTTTACTCTTACTTTGTACTTCTACTTGAGTAATATTATTTTCAAGTATCGTTACTCTTACTTGAGTCAAATTTTTGGCTACTCTACCCACTACTGCTCTTTGACACTTACACCAGAGACAAACATCCTCACATCAATGATCCTGAATTTGTGATTGCCACCTCCAAACAATTGTGACATTTTTGCTTCAGAGCTCCAAAGATACAAAACTTGGGCCTGCCCAATTAGGAGTTGGCTGTATAACACACGACCCGCCCTGTTTAGATTGTAGCTTCATTCACTTGTTGGATAGTCATTTGCATATCCATGTTATAATGGGAGAGTGTTTGATGCAGCTGCGATCTGAAAGAAATATTCTCTGACCAATGAAGCCAGTGGGTCTTGTGCACATCTGTCCTGCAGCTATGTGACTGATTCTTTTGGGCATTCCAATTCAGGTCGTCCCCAGGAGGCAAGTGTCCCAGAACAGGGGCCTCTGTCTCTGGTCTGTACCCCCCCTTCTTCTCTCTCTTGTTTTTCACTCTCTCCTATAGTGCATGGGGCCCTGTATCTACAAAATGATCATCTCATCTAAAGACCTTACTCATAAACTTGTAAATGAACAACACAACCCATCCTCTATGTATGAGTGAGTGAGAAAGAGAGAGAGAGAGAGAGGGAGAGAGAGAGAGAGGGAGAGAGAGGAGGGGGGGGGGCAGAGTTGAGTTTCCATGGAGTAATAGTGGACCAATAGGGGCAACTGTGGTACGCTATTCTTCTCGACGCCGCCAAAAAAATCTCAAATCTGCATCGCGGGCTGACTCAAGCTATTGTGGGGGAACACAAGTGGCTCTCAGAAGGAGAAGGGGATGGAGAAAAAAGGGGGTGGGGGTTATAGTTCAAACTGAAACCTCACAACAGGACCCCCTCTCTGTTATCAAATTTGTCCGGGACACAGAAAGGGCTACAGTGTGGTGTCACGGAGAGGAGAGAGAGAGGGAGTAGAGAGAGAAAGAGAGAAGAGAGAGAGAGAAGGAGAGACAGAATTGAGAGAGAGAGAGGGAGGAGAGGGTTAGGGATAGCAGTTCAGCCTCCTCTGCTCTGTCTGTGTTAGCAACTCAATTGTCCCACTCCGCCTCAGACTTTCTCCACGTCTGCAACTACGGTGAGTACTCTAGTTTCATTTGGAATAACTTTAAAACAATACTCAAACTGACTGGCATGTTTTCTTTTTGTCCCAGAAGTCTAGTTTTATTTAACACCTTATTTTTATACATGCCTTTATTTTTTATATAGTTTTTATAGTTTATATTTTACTATGATTAATTGTTTTATGTTGCACCAAACTGTCAAAGCAAGTTCCTAGATTGTGAGTTTTGTTAACTGGCAATGGCAATGAAACCATTCTTATTCTGAGATGTAAATATTGTAGTGTACTTATGCTATTTGATAATGCATGATATTTGATAATAACACGGTAGATTCAATTTACTGTTTTAATTTAGTGAAAAAATTCTGGATTTAGGGATTAGTAATTGAATTAGAATTGTCATAAATAATATTAAGTTTTGATATAACTGTAACAAATTGCAATCCAAATCCTGGTTGAATTCTTTTTGGGGATACCACCAGGATAATGTAATTAGTTGCTATTTTGCTTGACTAGTTTTAAGCTGGCGTGGCACTGCTCTGTCCTGTTGTGGTGGATGTTTGAGGCGAGTCTCTAAGGAGGATTATCCCCAGGAAGAGGCACTTTTTGTGGGTGTTTTCTGGTTGTGCCCTGGTCTGTCCTCTCTCCAGGGACCAGTGCCCCCTCTGTCAGACCCTTTTGCCTCTCTATAGTCACAGTTTGAGCTCTGCCCGCCAACTGCCAAGTGGTCACCAAAACACTTGGTATTACTATAAAGACATGGATAAAAGTCACTGTTATGTTTGACTGGTTTGCAATCAATTCAAGCACCTGCTCTGTCTTTTCCACTGTATTTGTGATATAAACTACCATTTCCTCTTATAATACTATACAAGAAATAAAGTAATTATTTCCTACTTACAAATGCTGAATAATGTTACTTTACATATAACAGTATGTATTATGTGTGTGTATGTGAAATTTTAAAGGCCATGAATACGTAGACCCTAGTTTTTGCTCGGTAGACGTAAAGACAGTTGCCGTAGTAGTAGTAGTAGTAGTAGTAGTAGTAGTAGTAGTAGTAGTAGCAGCAGCAGCAGCAGCAGTAGTAGTAGTAATAGCAGTAGGAGTCGTAGAAGAAGTAGAAAGGTAATACAAATTTTACACAAATACTCATATTCGTGGTACTTTCACTTTAATTTTCTCTTGTAATTTAGACTCAATAATACTGTGATTAGACATTACTGTGGTATGTAAAAATAATTTGTGTCCTATGGCCTTGTTTGTATGCTATGTTAGAAAGGCTGTACCTGGATTTGAATCAAATCATAATCCCAACACAATGGACCTCCCTCATAAAAAATGTCCCGGTTGTGTTGCTTCATCAATGGATAAATAACAGACAATAAAAGGAGTGGAGGCACAAGTTTGCCAAATCTCCATCAGGGTGGTCAGTATTTTTTAAGAAGTCAAAATTCAAGTGAAACTGTTGTCTCTGAGGAATGTTGTGAATTCTTTGTGTCATGACCAGGTGTGTGTCAATGCTTTAGCAGGAATTCCCCGCAGTAAACAGTGGATTACACCTACATTCACTTACATCTAAAATGCATTGTCCAGATTTTAGACCTAAAAAAGCACAGAATATGGTGAGTAGTGATAGTAGTAGTAGCTCTTAATGCACAAACTCAACTTTATTATCAAGTTTTTATTGATAGGTTTAGAAAAGAGTCTCAAAATGTTAAGGAAAGGTAGAAACATTTAGATAATCTTAAATCTTAATCTTAATCTTGATCTTAAATTATAACTAAATATTAAACTAATTACAAAGAATAAGACATTTCAAAATTACACGTAATAATGGTTACTCTTCTTTTTTGCCATTCCAGTGTTGTATAATAGGGCATTTTGAGTTGGCACAGGTTTTACACTAGATGTTTTTCCCATCAAGAATGACCCCTTGCGGCCCCTGGAAAATAAATAGTCTGCTCAACTTCTTAACAATGAAATTCTTAATTCAATCAAAATGAACAAATCTAGGTATTATCATGGTATGTTTGTTTCATTTATTAAAAAAAACAAAAACTGGGGACATAGCTTTGGGTTGCTGTTAGTAACGCATGAAGAAAAATGGACCTGAACCTTTAAGAACTTACGCATTTGTCTCTAGTTAAAATGTAGCTTGAGAGAGTTGAATTCCCAGACAGGGGAGAAGTGGAGAGAGAGGAGGAAGTTGTTGACTGGGACTGATTATGCAGCAGAGCCCTGTGTAGACAAGCCAAAACACTGACAGCTATTGTTACCTGCAGACGCCCACCGGGAAAACACTCTCCTCAAATCATTCACTTACACTTATGAAGGCAGGGACATCCTAATATTGGTTCCACTGTCAATAATTAATGTTGTTGTGAGTGTTATAAAAAAGGTTTTAGTATGTATTGTATGTTTTTTTTGGGCAATGGCTAGACTGTATATTTAAATGGACATAGCTAACCTACTAGCTGCTGCGTTCCTAATAGGAAGTGAGCATGGGTCCAATTCAGTTTTTATTGAAAAACTGTCACCCCTCTCACTGTAACTGCTGCTGCAGGCTCCTCATTTTGGTCTTAAGTGTTCATATTAATTCGATCTACATGATCCTGATGTTTTTATTTGGCTATTTTGTCCGTAAATCAAGATATGAATGTTAATAACAGACCAATGAGGTGTCTTCTTTCCCCAAGGTCGCTCCCGCTAGTGCTAGCAACAGGTTTGTTTGACAGTGTTGCTAAGCGCCCGCCCCCTGCTAAACCAGCAGTGCAGGCAGGAAGGGGCGTTACCTTCAACAGCCTCGCTCCGGATTGGCTCTTTGGTTGCTATGATACTACCGTTGGAATTCCAAATATGGAACTTGGCTCCAAATTTGCTCATATAACTGCTAGCCTTGACTAGCTTCATTTGGGTGAAGCTGAACCCTATGGGTGACATCACACTCCCTTAGTCCACTTCTTTATACAGTCTATGGGCTAGATGTTGCAGCTAAGTGGAAGGTGGAAATATAATTGGATTCTATTGGTTGGCAATTTTAAAATCAAGAATGTAGTAAATTAATACAAAATAATGTAAATATATAATTTTCTATTCTTGGCATTCTATTGTTTGAGTGGGGTAGTTATGGAAGTTGTTATAGTTGGATGTTGAGAATGGTAATATTCGAAGTGCATACTTGACCCTAATGTAAACCAAAACAGAATATTTACAGTATATTTTTGTCAAGAAAAAATATAAATATTAGATATCACAGATTAGACAAATTACTTAGAAAATAAGTGCATGGGCAAGATTAAAAATGAAGGTGACCTTTTCCCACTGGTTTATAAGCAGAGAATTAGAAACAAATCAATAACCATAATACTCCAAACTTTGCATACTAATCTTGCATACATTTTGCTGTGCTATTCAAACTGCTTATAGTAAATAGAAATTCACGAATCCCAATTTATTTTTATGTGAAATAATAAAACACCATTACAACTGCTCTATATAGCTTAACATTCTAGTGATGTCATTGTAATCCATATGTGACATGTCACAATATTATATGCATTTGAGACTCTAAATCCTGGAGTGCGCAGTAGTAAATATTAGCCACATCATAAAGACTTGGTGTTCGTGATGCCCTGCGGCCTTTCTCAGAGAGGTCAAAGGTCGATGGCTCACCCGAGGGCATGAGCTTCATAAAACGATGCTTTAAAATGGTCCACTGTCTTCTCACAACCAACAAGTCATACAGACTCAAGAGCTACCACAAATGCCAAGCTTGTCAATCCCCTTACGTAGTTATAGACTGCAAGTATATGTTATTGTGTAATGTAGATTTTTTTTTTTTAATTATGCCAAATCAGAATAATACCATTGCCATTTCAAGAGTCAGTGAAATAGTTTGGAGTAGTGTTTTACTCTGACATCTTCCCCACAGCAGCAAAACCATCAGCCACCTTAGCCTCTCTATCTCCTCTTCACCACCACTAGTCTGTGTGTAGACATGGGTGGGTGATATTTCGCCTAACAAATCCATTATACTCTTTCTGTATTTCATACCTTATATTTCAACCTTGGTCAGAGTTTAAACACCAAAGTGTAAAAAGTCATTGCACCTCACTTGCAAGGTTTTCTGCATAAAATAGTATTGTCAAAACTTCTGTCTGTAATCTCTATGTATTTTAGTTTCTCCAAATTCCGTGTTCAATATTTTACTTGACAACTGAAATGATCTAACACTGGACATTTGTTAACTTCCATTTCTCTTCTTCTCTCCATAGCTCTTGACAATGGAGTTTTCCACAGAACTCCCTGTGCTGGTCTCCAATATTTCAGACAGCTGCCCTCCTGTGGACATGACCACCGAGAACACCATTTTTGGCTTCTTCTACATCCTGGTCTTTTTCTTGGCTCTGAATGGGAACAGTTTGGCATTATGGATCTTCTCGCACCAACGTGGCACCACCTCCTCTCCTGCTAACGTCTTCTTGGTCCATCTCGCCATTGCCGACTTGTCCTACGTGATCATCTTACCTCTCCGTGCCACCTACCATCTCACCGGGGGGCACTGGCCTTTCGGGGAGGTGCCTTGCAGAGTGGCTGGCTTTTTGTTCTATGTCAACATGTACGCTAGCCTATACTTCCTAGCGTGCGTAGCTGGAGATAGGTATCTCGCAGTTGTCCATGCTGTGAGGTCCCTTAAAATACGACGGGCTCGCTATGCTCACATTATTAGCTTCTCGCTCTGGGCCTTGGTCACTATTTCCATGGCCCCGCTCCTCATCTCTCACCAGACTGCAGAAGTTGATGGTGTGACAGTATGCTTACAGCTATATCGCGAAAAGGCAACACGCAATGCTCTGATTTCCTTAGGGGTAGCCTTCACACCACCTTTCCTAGCTACTTTATCTTGCTACCTGCTAATAATCAAAAGCTTGCATCACGGTTCAAGACTAGAGCCGACCCTTAAACTCCGAGCCCTACGCACCATTGGTCTAGTCCTGCTGATCTATGTAGTATGTTTCTTGCCGTACCACATTAGTAGAGCGACTTTCATTTTGGGATACACCCACCCTGGTATTTCATGTGGGACACGCAGAGGGCTGAGTTTGGCCAATCGCCTCACGTCGTTGCTCACGTGTATGAATGGGGCCTTGGATCCGCTGGTGTACCTGTTTGGGGCGGAGAAGTTTCGAGGGACCCTCACCAGATTGCTGTGCAAAGACAAAGGCAACTTGTCCGGCGCAACAAGTGGAGAGCTAAAAGCAACACATGAGAGCTCTGTCAGTGCCAAGTCTGAGTTTTAAGAGGATAAACTCTTCAATTAAAAATATCAAAATACCTCTTATTCAACAGCTGTTTTTGTTTTGTGTTGCTTTACGGAACTGTATGTAGTTTGTGCTCTTACAGTTTAAAAAAAATACTAGAATAACAACTGAACCTGGTCTGCCAGTGTCTAAACCTATAGTTATAGGACACATTCAAGTTTTCCCCATTCTCATTATATGGACAGCATATACTGCAGCAGCAGAGGCTGCACTAGCACTGATTATGATGGTTATGATTTAGGTAGTGATAGATTGGATTTTTAGGTTCAAAACCAACTGGATTTTAAAACTGGCAACCCAAATGTGAGACTCATTTGAGGCTCATTCTGCTTTCTGATTGGATAATTGTCTTGAGAACCAAAACACCAAATTATAACATAAAATCATATCCAGTGTTTTTGTAATTAACAATAAATCAGCATTACAGTTGTCATTAGTAACAGCTATATTTGATTTGAACATGAACAGGATTTTGTAAGACCTAGTGGTAATCTCTGGTATTGCAAGTCATTTTGTGTAGACAGATTCAAATACCGGTAGTTGTTTGTGTATTCATTTCCTCATTCACTGGCTTGACTTTGTACAGCTTATCACATGCAAACTGTTTAAAACTCCAGCTTTAGTATTAGTTGGCCCCATGCTGGGATGTGAAACAGTCTCACTTACAGTAATACCTATTATACTTGGTTCATAATGACACAAAAGGTACTTTTAAAAATAATCGAGAGCACTTGTGAAGCGCTTACTAATTCATATTACATTCATATAATATTTTACAATTTCACAAATGTGTGGGTGATATTGTTTTCAAAAGCATTTGAGGATGTGAAAAATTCTTGTGTAATTGTATATGTGTGGTTGGAGCTTTTTATTCAAATACTAATAGAAAAAGGGGAGATGTATATATCAAATTAATCCATGCATTTTTACCCTATATGCCAAATGTACAATATGATTTTATTTGACCTTTTGACCCTTTTTTAACATTTGTTGTATATTTTGTATGACTTTTAATATACCTGGAATTTGGGTTTATTGTTTACACTGTTTGTGCTTGACTTTTTATTCAATTTTGGACACTCACACATATTGCTATGCATTTATTATAACTCCCACATATTGCACTATGGCATGACATAATAACACTGACAAATACTAAACATATGTATTGTATTTCAATGAATTATTATTCTTTTATATTTTTTTATTGAATGATCTTTGTAATAAAATGCTTTTACATATAAATACTTTCAAAGTTTTTTTTCATAAACTTTGGTCTGTGTGAAAGTGAAATTCAAAGTTGATGGCTTGATGTTGGATTCTTTAAAATTACCGTTTTAGGGACTTATGAAAGCTCTAGATATGTATTGTATTTAAATATCCTAAAATAGTTGGTTCCTCAGTGCTTTCCAGTCTAGATGAAAGTGACTGCTAGACGCTTTTTGAGGCAGAGCTTGTATACATGTGACCAAACTTGTGGTTTGAGCGCTGCCTTAATTCTCCTCCCTTTATTTCAGCAAGACTTCCTGTCCATCACATGAACAACCACACTAAAGTTGCATTTCCTTGTTTCGTTACATGTAAGTTTTCCATTATAAAATCTATTAATGCATCGGGACATAGGGGAGTTGTGATGTCCATTGTTAAGACAAAAAACAAACAAACAAAAAAAGTAAAAATGTATGTTCAAATCTTTATAGCTATAAATGTACAAAGTTGCATTGTATCATATCATGCTTAAGGCCACTTCCCCTTTATATGGAAAGTGGCAATGTTGTTAACATGCACTTATTATATACAATTGAAAGCATATGCAGCAAATACATTTAGAGTGCTGGGTTAATGATTGCTGCACTGAGATAAAGGTTGATAGTGTATAACAGAAAAACTATTTTGGGTTTATAGATATAGCAATAGGGCCCTCCTCCTCCAGCTTGACAAATGAGGAAGTTGAGCTGTGAGCCACTAGTTGCTTCCTTTTGCAGTTTTTGACACAGGGCAGAACAAGATACTCAAAGATGCCAATGATTCAATAAAATAGGGCTTTATGTTGATCGGGGAAAGGATTTTAACTTGATGGTAAAGTTGTAGGTGCAGTTGAAGCAGGTTTGGAGGGGAATCAGGATGCCCACTTACCAGCCTTGGTACCATGGCATGATAACACGGTCTCGAGCTGAAGACCTGCTGTCCAAAGAACCTCGAGATGGGAGCTTCCTTATTCGGGATAGTGAGTCCATCCAGGGAGCATATGCCCTCTGTGTCCTGTAAGTGAGCATTTTTATAGTTTTATTTGAAAAGACTTCATTTAGCAAACACCATTTTCTGATTAAAATATCATGATGTAGAATTGCTTATCATATCAATAAATTACAATTCATATATTATAATATTACAGAAATATATTCATACATTTAAATGCAACATACAGTTAAAAGTGAATTATAATCTTCACAGATGCAAGTGCACAATGCAAGTTTAGTTCCCCTTTAGTAACAGTGATCACAAACTAAGTAACACCTTTTGGCCTCACCAACTCACTTGAGAAAGATATATTCTTACTTTGAGTGCGGACGCCTCTCCACAGATCTGACCTGTAACTCCATTGATATAGCTAAGTTTAAAGCTCTCCAGTGAGAAATAATTTTAATCACCGTTTTAATCATTTAGAGGTTCTTATAAAAACATGTCAAACCTGTGTTTTCGAGTCATACCTTGACATATCTTGGCAGCGCGCTGCTGCTGGAAGGCAACAGAGTGTGTGTGGGTGACTATTTATGCGGTTTAATCCTTGTTTCAGAGGATTATATTACTTAAATAATTCCAGTTGATGCGATTGGCTATTCAGTTGTGATCTATCTAGCAGCCCTACTCAAAATGTGCATTATTTTTGCAGATACCAAAACTGCGTGTACACTTACAGGATCTTGCCCAATGAGGACAAAAAGCTTTCTGTGCAGGTAAGGTACGGTATATGTGGCACCACATTTGAATATTGGGTTATATTTAATACATCCTCTTGCACAGCTGTGGCCTAATTTGGCTATGGCCTTCAAATATGCAATTGTGTTTTTACTGTGCAATGCAATGTGGTGAATATCATCATGAGTTGCAATAACCAGCACATTTTTATTGCTACATATGTCTACTAGAAAAAAGTATATAAAGAAACAAGAATGTACAATTTTGGGTACTTCTTAAATATTTGAGCCTTTTTATTATTTGGATGACTGCATTTTTGTTTGGTACAGTTTTAAGACAGATAATATAAAGCATTTGTCTCATTATATAGACCTTTCATATTTAAAGTTGCTTGACAATTTGGTGCATTATTCAGTCTGCATTACATGAAGCCAGAGCTGCCCTAAAGTGTCTCTGAACTGCACTGCTCCCACAGACACATATATGTATACAAGGTGATGAACTGTCTTGCTTACAATATGCAGAGACAGTTGTGTGGGTTGTTTTTGAGAGTGAATACATTTTGCCACACATTCCCTCTTAAAAACGCTTTTATTCAGTAGACAGAATTCAGTTTTCTTTTGTAATGGGAAAATGTAAATGTAATGTCTGACTCTCCCTAGGCCTCGGAGGGAGTGCCCATTCGGTTCTTCTCTGGGCTCCCTGAGCTGGTGGACGCCTACTACAATCCCAGCCTGGGTCTGGTCACACATCTGCAGTATCCCATACAGAGAGAGGACGAGATGGAGGACGACACAGGTAAACACTTTCCAAGGTTGCCACATACAGAGGTAGGGATAGGTTAAATAAATAATTAACTTAATAACTGAATAATTAATAGAATACAATAATATCACATTTTAGTTTTCTCCTTCTAACTTCTGGCATCACCACAGCAAATCAGTGGCACAATGATTTTGGCCTTATTATTTTCAATTTTTTTAAACTTAGATGCCCTTCATGCGCAACCAGGCACATATTGTGACTACAATCTTGCCCAAGGACACAACAACAGTATGTATTTGAGGAAGATTTAAAACTGTGAGCCTCCTGTTAGTGGTTAAACTCTCACATCCACAGTACACCCCTGTTGCGCTAATCTTCAAAATTTGTCAACCATTAAACCACGTATTTTTTAAGCAATATATTTAAGCAATATATAAGGTGTAATCATTAACATTATTATTACATTAACGTTTTGCAGTAAAATATTGCTTTGAAGTGGGATTGTAGCAACAGACCTGAGAGAAGACAGCATTTTAGAAAGACACAGTTTTATATTGAATGTACTGGATATTGAGAACCTGTTACTATAACCCTTTTTGGGCCAAATTAGTGCTGTTAATTTCACAATGAGTTAAGTTCTTTAATGCACAGCATCTCAACATGTTTGAATTAGTAAAAGTATGATTATTCTTTTCTGTGTAGAATCCAGCCTTCCTCCTCAACTCCCTCCACGAAATTTCTCGACCAGTGACACCAAAGACACAGAACAAGTCACCAAGTCCCTGTTAGATACTTACATGGGCAGACTGCAGCACATGGACCTATCTATGTAAGTAGAATAACCTCATAACCAAGGGATTTGATTTTTTGTGAAGAAATATATGTTAGATATATTAAGATTGAAAATAGTAAGTAACAAGTCTAATGTATTGTTTTTATAGTGCATGCTGTCCACATTAGTTTTTTAAAATATCTCTAAATGTTCTGTGGTTCAGTATTATCTCTAGAGATCTTAAATCACCACAACTTTCCATATATATGACTGAAAGCAGCAACACACTGCTGCTAGAAGTATTTATTTAAGTACATGCACAGTTTGGCTATTTCTGTCTTGTACTCTGGTTAACTTCTTTGTACATTTAAGCTGGAACAATGAAGTAACTGCGTACTTCTGTTTTATGTCCTACTTATTTATGCATAATAATTTTATTTCCCTTCCATTTTCATTGTAAACATGCATTGTCCACTATAATAGAAAAGAGATGGATTACCATTCTCTATAATTAAGACCTAACATCTTCTTAACATCGTCTTATTTTCCTTTCTGCTGCTAACCCTTTTCAGCTGCAAATCACCTGCCTCCATCTCACCCACACATTGGCACTCTCCACTCCTCCATCAATAATACTATGGCTTCCACAAATCTTCTCTTAAGTCTTTTCTTGTAAATATTTTGTTCTTGTTTTAACTGATTCAGATTACAGGAGGAGCATCAGGTGGCACTTCAAGAGTATTTCAGGACCTCGATCTGTTTGGACGTTGAACAAGTACAAAATGGAAACCCCAACCTCCCTGGACTGAAGAAACTCACCATGATAATCTGCAAAAACCTCAACAAGTACAAATCCTCCATCTATGGCTAAGACTACATTGGTAACATTATTTGCAATAGTTACTACCTGCTTTTGTTTTGGTGACATAGTGAGATCTCTCGCGTTCTGCCGTCTCTCGAGATAGTGAACCGTGTCCTGGACCAACAGCTGTCTCCAGGGATTGGGCACCTGACCAGACAAGTGAGTACATTTCAGAATAAAACCAAGTTTAGGTGACACATTTTTTTTTTAGATTCACTTCACAGTTTTGCAGTGCCATTCGTACATTTATAGATGCCTCCATGAAAACTGCATTCACTCAAATTATATTGGTCAGAATGTTTTTACAATGTTACTTAATGTGTGTTGTTGTTCAGATTTCAGTTGATTCACTCCAGTCCACATCATTTAGACTTGAGCAACTGACTAAACTGCTCTACTCTATTGAAGATAAGGTAAAATAAAATAATACAAATATCTTCACAATCTTCCTACTTAGCAACAGATGATGTCACAATTTGTTCCTCTTTTAGGCCAAAGGTGCTGTATTTGAGTCTGCTGGTTATGAAGGAGGCCATAGAAAGTCCATTATACCTGCTGTAACATTTGAGGTATCAAACAACCAAATAACTTCAATGAGTTTTATAATGGTAAAGACACAATTTGAGTAAAGATCATTTTTCATAACTGTAGGTAAAGCAAGAATCTCTTGGTATTTCCACAAAAATGTTCCTCAAAGTGGACGTAGAGAGTGGAAAGTTATTCTATAAAAAGTCTAAAGATGGCCCTGAAGACAAATACTACGTCCACAACAAGAGTAAGAATTCAGTTTTGTTTCCATTTTAATATAATAGCTGTATGTTGTCAGAGTGTGTTGCCATTCTATCCTTGGTTAAAATAAATACATATATAAATATCACCAAAAAATAAAAGTGTTTCTAAAATTATAAACAAAGGTACCATATTTACATTATTTGGGAAAGGGCAGCTCTGTCTGTTTATAGTATGAAAGGATATTCTTGGACAGTACCATAATAGTAACTTAGCCACCCGCTGTGTGTTGCCATAGGAAGAGGGATTTGTGTGCCTAGTATTTGCTGCTTGAATGCACAATTGGCACCACACCAGTCACATTTGTCAGACAGGCTTAGCCCTTAAAGCTGCACTGTGTAACTTTTCTGGTAGAGGGTCCATCACCAGCTTCTCTCCATGGAGATATTGCTTGGAATGTTCCACAGTATGACATTACACGGAGACAGCAGGTGACGCCAAAGGGCCAAGTTACATGTCAGATCTGTGGAGAGGCAAGCCCACTCACAGTAATAATGCCAGTTTTTAAGTCAATAAAATCTCATGTTATTGAGTAAATGCAAGATGAATACGTGTAATGCCATACCGGGACATTCCAGAAAAAGTCACAACATCTCCATGGAGACAAGCAGACGGCGAGTCCTCCACCAGAAAAGTTATACAGTGTACCTTTGATCTTGAAAAAAAATATCTTCAGGATCCACAAACAAGGACTAACAATCAGCCTACAAAACCACAATCTGCAATCGGCCATTAAAAAAGCTCTATCATAGATAATACTACAATCAAATGTTATACATGTAAGAACTCTTTTTTGTTTTTTTCGTTTTTTTCAGTTTTACAGTTGGTCAAATCTCAGAAGATCCCAGCCAAGATCAGCATCAATGTGGAGACAGAGAAAGAGAAAGTTGTGAGGAAAGAGTTTGTGTTTGAAGATGCAAAGGTAATCCTCATATTTGTATAGCCAACAAGTCAAATGGCATGAATGTGTTTTATTCAATATATTTATAATGTATAAAATGATTGTAGAAAAGGGAAGGTTTTTGTCAGCTGCTGCAACTGATGAAGAACAAGCACTCCGAGAAACCTGAACCAGACATGATCACGGTTTTTGTTGGAACTTGGAACATGGGTACGATTTTCAAAAAAAAAAAAGTATAATTTTATTATAATTTTAAATTCACTAATCTGGTATAAATTCACTAATCTGGTATAACATAATTATGACATCTGCCTTTGACGACTAAATTTGCCACCGTTCCTACAAAATCAAGAATAGCTCTGGTTTAAATCTAATTTAATCCCTGGTTTAGTCCTGGTTTATTCTTAGTTTTAGTCAGGTTTTACTTATTATCTATTCACATTTAATCTCAGACATATTCGCTTTGCTTTGGAATTGTCAACAGTATTGGAATATCTATATTGCATTTATCCACAGATCTAACATGTAATTTGGCTTGGTGGCATCACCTCCTAGTCTACATAGAGATAGAAACAGATTAATTAATTAATTCCAGGCAAAACCACAACAACCCAAACATTGACACAGTGCATACACCATTAAAGATAATCTGTGCTGCTGACTTGCCTTAAAGGTGCATTTTACTGTGTGAAAATATTCTTTCTTATTCATGTGTAAAAGGGAAAGATACTATATTTGAACTGGAAGGAATGTGTCTGTACGATATGAGTTCTTTCTGAATAAAAATACAATGAAAAAAAAATATATATATATATATACATATACATACATACATACATACATACATTCTTTAACTTTAAATTGCACCAAACTTCACTTCTACAATAATATCATTTGACTTACTCCTCTCTATAGGAAATGCCACGCCGCCCCTCAACATCAGCTCGTGGTTCTTGTGCAAAGGCCAGGGCAAGACCAGGGATGACACGGCAGAGCACATCCCACACGACATCTATGTGGTCGGGACTCAAGAGGACCCACTGGGGGAGAGGGACTGGGCAGATACAGTCAAGAGTACCCTGAGGAACATCACCAATATCAGCTTCAAACAGGTGAGAGAAGGCTGCAGCCATTTCACTATGGCAAACTCACTCATTTTGACACCCTCGACTAATACGATCGAAGAAAGATAATTATTCCAATCCAATTATTTATTTATTTGTGAATACAGGAATTGTATTTTTCTCTTGGTTTAGTCTCAGTTTTGTCCCGGTTTGGTCCTTGGTACTAATCTTGGTTTAGTAATAATTGGTTTCATACATCAAACTATAGAGCTGAAATAAATGAAGTATTCTTTGTCAATTAGGTGGCCATTCACACACTGTGGAACATCAGGATTGTGGTGTTAGCAAAACCCGAGCATGAAAACAAGATCTCTCATGTCTTCTCAGACAGTGTGAAGACAGGGATCGCTAATACACTTGGTAACTATATCTTTTTATATGATGCTGTTAAGGTCATGTATTCAAAGGGGTTTTACATGCCACTGTTTTTTCTACAGGAAACAAAGGGGCAGTGGGTGTATCCTTTATGTTCAATGGGACCAAGTTTGGTTTCATTAACAGTCACCTGACATCTGGGAGTGAGAAGAAACTCAGGTAAGATTACTACACCATATTTAAGATGATAAGACAAGGCCTTATTACTAGCCACCTTATTCAGGATTTTGCCATAGGAACCAGCAGGCTCTGTGGCCCTTATACTGGCTGTGATTTTGCATAGGGCTACCAATTTTAGCAAATAAGTTACAGACTACAAGGAAAATGAACGTAAACATTTTACACACATATAATATTAAGTGGTGATACTTGATTGCAATGGTATTTGATAGGGAATACAACTAGTACCAATTGCAAGGATGTGTTAGTGTCTAAGTTCGATTTTAATTAGGCTGTTGCATTTACAGACGAAATCAGAACTACATCTCAATCTTGCGATTTCTAAACCTGGGAGAAAAGAAGCTAACACCATTTGACATCACAAATCAGTTCACTCACCTGTTCTGGCTTGGAGACCTCAACTACAGGGTAGAAATGCAGGCCATTGTAAGCTCCTTCACTTTACAAAAACACATGATCAAAATTTATAAAAATACTCAATAAAATATCTGAAATTGTCCTTGGTGCTTAACAGGAGGCCGAGTACATAGTGTCAAAGATTAAACAGCAGCAGTACCAGGAGCTGCTCAGTAAAGACCAGCTGAACATGGAGAGGAGTGATGGGAAGGTGTTTTTACATTTTGGTGAGAGAGGTCCTCAATATATTAATATTTGAGAACAAACACTATAAACACTATATTTGAGACTTATAGTTAAATCCATTTCAAAGCTTCCTGTTTTGTAATTCTACATTAACCTAAATTCCAGATGAAGAGGAAATCACTTTTGCACCAACTTACCGCTTTGAGAGATACACACGGGAGAAGTATGCCTACACAAAGGCCAAAGCCACTGGGGTGAGAACAAGTGTGACCAGTGCATTATTCACAGCAAGAAATATACATTTTAGAGTGAGATAAAAAAAATAAAATTGAAGATAATAGTTATTTGAAAGTAGATTTCTTATGTTATGTAAGTGCTGCCCTATATTGTGGCTTGTTCTTGTCATTTTTTGCCAATCTTTTCATACTAATAGAATTCTACATTTGAAGCATATTAAAAAGTGTAATTTTGTTGTTTATTTATTTATTTATTTATTTATTTATTTATTTATTTATTTTCAGACAAAGTACAATTTGCCTTCCTGGTGTGATCGAGTGCTACGAAAGTCCTACCCTTTGGTTCATGTCAACTGCCATGCTTATGGTAGCGGTATTAGCTTTCATTTGAATTAAAGTCGTTAACTCTATCTAACAGTCACACATATTATCACATAGGCTGCACTAATGACATCATGACGAGTGACCACTCACCTGTGTTTGCATCATATGAAGTGGGAGTGGTTTCACAGTTTGTGTCCAAACAAGGTACAGCAGAGATGTATATCCAATAAGATGCCATCGTAACTGTCAAAACAACTGAGTCTTTCTATTCCAGACCCGGACGCTGCACCACAGAGCGGGATCCAGATCATGAACTGTATGGCTACTCTGTTGACAAAATCACAAACAAGGTTCTTCATTGAGTATCATTCAAGTTGTTTAGAAAGTAGGTACAATCATTATGAATAAAATTTATGACATAAAAAAAAAAAAAAACTTTTAAGTTTAGATGCCAAAATAACTTTTTCTCACTAGAACCAGTGAAAACAGCAGAAGGAGAAAACACTCCGCACACAAATGGATTCATAAAAGTGTGGTTTGGAAACCAAGTTCAGGTAAAGCAATGAATGCATTAGTTACAGTAGCATTGTAGATTAGGCACATATAGATTTCAAATTGATTTTGCATCATGCAGTGCATCAGTAGTAAGATATATTGGACATTTTCTTACATTTCCAGCTCACTCCTATTATCTCTGACCCGGAGTACCTCCTGGACCAGCACATCCTGATCTGTATCAAGTCCACAGACTGTGATGAGTCCTATGGTCAGTAACTCTAACACAAATCTAATATAAATGTAACAATGATACAGTGACGTAATAAAGTGTTATTAAGTATAAAGCATTTTTGTATTCAAAGGTGAGGGCTGTGTGGCGCTCAGAGCAGCCCAGTTTTCCTACACCGAGTTTCAGATCACTCTCACTCACAACGGAGAGAAGACGGGCACTCTGAAAGGAGGTATCCAACTGAACACCATGCAGTGCAAACCTACAGAGAAATTATATGGTAAGTCAAGTGGACCCATAAACTAAACTTACTCGCAGTCACATGATTTGAACTGCATTGCAATGGAGTATAAACTTAACAGACTGCAAGCCCATACTTTTATGAGTGCGACGTTTCCATTATAAAATGACACACACGAAAAAGTGTATTAAGTTGTACTGAGCTCAAGCTCAACCCCCTTTGTGTGACTGCCACGTAAACTAAACTAAATATATTATATAAGTTTCACATTTAATCTTTTCTGTCTACAGATTTCATCAAAGTTGAAAAAGATGATCCTACATCCTCAAAAGGAAAAAGTGGAGACAAGTAAGATGCTCACTTTTAAGTCAATGTACCATAGATTTTGGCTAACACCTGTCTTTATTTAATATTTAAACACTTAAGTATACTATATAAATATAGTTAATGTATATTTTAAGGAAAATACAACAATCAAAAAGTAGAATTAGTTCTACCAATGTATTGCTAAGGTGGCTATGGGGGAGACACCAGCAGACCTCCTCACACTGAAATTCATCACATTTTTCTAGGTTGTGTCTCTCTCAGGCTCTTGACATCTCTAACCCCAATTACATGGGACTACCCTACAAAACTGGGAACATAAAGGAAAAGGGCTGGAGCTACAGTATGCAGCCCAAGCCTGCTCCGGGCTCACGCAGTCCCACCATGAAACATCCAGCGTGAGTTGTGCAACTGTACTTTTAGTTTATACCTTCAAATGTATTTAAATGGGGGGAAAAACACACTTTGTTGATTTTTTGACTTTTGATTTTTGTGAAGGGGCAGATCTCATCCCTTAACAGTTTTATTTTCAGGACTGAATACTAACATCTTTGTGTCTTTGCTGCCGTATATAATCAAAATGTAAATAACACAATCTTGTTTAATGTATTTGTTTTAAGTGAGGATGGAAAGAGGTCTGAGATGTTCGACAACCCACTGTACGGATCTCACTCTCGCTCCAAAGACCAACAGAAGGACCTGCTATTACCTCCAGAAGCCATGTGTGTCAAAACACCAGACATCGACCCAGATCGCCCCCCAGTGCCCACTCCCCGCACTCGCTCCTTCACCTGCTCAGAAACCAGCCCCCAAACCACAGCTCCTGTCACCACACACCAAGCCAAGCCCAAGAAACCAGTGGTGCCCTCTCGCTCCGATAGCAACACCGTGAATAAGCCACGTTTACCAGTTAAGTCCAGACCAGGGCCCCCAGAACCACCAGCTATGAAACTTAAAGACTACAGAGAGCCGGCAGAGCTCCCAGGGAAACAGAAAGCACCAACCAGGCCCGGGCAGACACCAAGATTGTGAGTTTGTGACAAACAAAGAAAATAGTTCTGTATGTAATAGATGTTTATAATAGCACAACAATATTAGTCAAGAAGGCAAGCAGTAATACAACTGCAATACAACTATTACAAAGTATAATTTACAGACCAAGTGCTATAGTTCATCTACCTCAGCACTGCCCACCTCAGACTACTAAAAAAAAAACAATAAACAGTTACTTAAAAATGATGGTAAACTCTAGTTTTATTGTGTCATTTTCACATGTGTTTGAAAAGGTAAACATATTTTGCAATTTTCAATTTTTCACAAGGCATATGCATAACTATATTGTTTTCTTACAAAGTGTTTCTTACTATTTTTGTTTTTCTTCAGTGCATCATGAAATTTCAGGGATAAGTCGTCCCATTGGAAGTGATGCTCCTTTCCGCCCTGCAAGAAGTTGGAGGCATTTCATTTTGGACACTGCATTTATGATACCCACCAGCTGAAGATTGTGGATGGGGATAGTTTCTGTTACATTTCTTTTTTCCACACTATTTTAGTCAAGCTAGTAAATAGTTACCACAAAGTATTAATTGCACAAGCATGGTCTGTTTTTAAATATATATTGGCTATAAAAATAAAATATTTTATTGTAGTTTTTGGTGTTTTGGTGTTGGTGGGGTTTACTTTTGTGTGTTATGAATGTGAAATTGAGTGTAAAACGATAAGAGTTAAATTCAGAACAAGCAGAAAATAAGATTATTATTATTACTACACTGTTAACGCAGTAGAATAATAGCCTTTTTGCTCCATCTGCTGTACCTTTTAGGTACTGCAATCGGTCAGAATGTGATGTGAAAATCTGTGAAATGCAGGATTTAGCCATATAGTATAAAGGTATTATACATCCATACATTATCGAGTTTAAAATATGCTTACATATCAAAGTTTATGGTTATGGTAAGGATTAACAAAATAAAAGAAAAAAATACAACTCAATGGTTCTCTCGGATGTGTGAAATTATGTATCCTACACATCGTTGACAGCTCACAGCTTGTCCCCTGCATAAAAAGAGAAGAATCCTTTTCGTTAAAAATATAAATGTGTGATTTTAGTCGTTTTTATTGTTTATCGAAGCACTTCTCTTTGAACACACGCACCTCTGGCTCCCTCACGTGTTCACGCAGGTGTCCAGCAGTTGTCGCGCAGCTTTGCGTCACGTCGACCTCATCAACACAGGACGAAAAAGCACAAGAAGCGAAGATGGTGAGCTAGCTCTTTTTAGTGTCAAATGTTATGAGTGCATTAATATCACACTGATTATGTATTTAATGTTGCGTTTCTTTGTTATAAAGTGCAAATCTTCACTTGTTTGTCAGCTAGCTGCTAGTGGAGCTAGCTCGTGTCGCATTTTGAAATAGCCGCCGCTGTATTGCTAAAAGCCCCCTTGTCTTTCTGCTTGATTTCACAGCTTTTCTACTCGTTTTTCAAATCTCTGGTGGGCAAAGATGTTGTGGTCGAACTGAAAAACGACCTGAGGTAAATCCATTGTTCTTAAGTTACATCTACTCTAAAATGTGGTGTTTTCCCAATCAATGGAGTCAAATTCATTCAAGCATTTCAAAGGGGTAATGTAGGTGTCAGTTCATAAAGGTGGGACATAAAAGACCAACTGCACGAAATGCACACCCCACTGCACAAGTACCAGTATGCAGCTGGCATTGACCGCACTTTTGTCAGACTGTACCTTATTCATATCTCACATGTGTCTTATTGTTGCTATTTTGACCTATGCCCATTTCTCGTCATTCAGCATCTGTGGGACACTCCATTCGGTGGACCAGGTAGGGGAGTCCCGTATAGTGTTTACTACTCAGTGTAGTTGTTTTGTTTGTTTAAGTTTTCCTTGTTCCTTGCAGTACCTGAACATAAAGCTCACAGACATCAACGTTACAGATCCAGAGAAGTATCCACACATGGTGAGTCCCTCTGATTGCCACACACCTCCCACCAGTGGCCAGCCTTATGTCTAATGTTGGATTTTATTTTTAGAGCATAGACCTGAGTACATTAACTTGGTAGGCCAACAAATGGCAGTCTTAATTTACCACTGCATTTGAAGCCTGTCAAACATTGTTTAAGACTATGACATATTTTTTACTTTTATCTCGTGTAACCTGGGGACTCCCTGAAATCATCCCCCATGGGGATTCTTTTTTTTTTTTTTTTTTTTTCATTTCTCATTAAAATGTATATATTTTGGATGGATAACTACACAGTTACCAAATTTACTGTGTCTAATCTTACTTGAAATGTTATTTTCTGCTTATTAATACCCTTATCTGATTTATATAAAAGTACACAACAAATGGAGCTTGACTGACGGTAACAACAGTATCGTTTTTTACCATGACCCTCCTGCCCAGCCCTTGTCTGGCACTGCCATCCTAATATACAAGGAACTGGAGGGATGGCACTGCCAGGCAAGCCCAGCCCATTCCTGTTATCTGGGCTGACTGACCTACATACTGTTACAACTAACTCAAAGTGTCAAATATATACTTTATTGTTTTTCATTGTCTATTTGTCATCAGTTGTCTGTGAAAAACTGCTTTATCCGGGGCTCTGTGGTGCGGTACGTTCAGCTCCCAGCAGACGAAGTGGACACACAGCTACTCCAGGACGCTGCTCGGAAAGAGGCCATGCAGCAAAAGCAGTGATGGAGCCAGAGGGAGGGTTTATCATGGGGTTTGGGGAGGTGGGCTTTTGGAGAGGTGGGGGTTTGGGGAGGGGGGTGGATTGTTTTTGTAAAATAAGTAGATTTTCTTCATTTTTGTCTCACTGGTGTATCTTAAATGTTTGCTGTGTTCAAGGCCATACTTTTCATGCCTGTTGAATTGCATTTTTTATTTTATCGAAAAATTATTAGCAAAAATTCCTTTAGTTTAAATGGCCTTTGAGAAGACTTCATTTATCATGTTTTTGTTAAAGAAAAAATATTAAGTGAATTAATTTTTGATGAAGCAAGTGGAGTGAAATAAAGGCATGCAAAGGGCGCAATGAAAAATCTGTTAATTTGCATCTGCACTGATTTATTCCGTACAATGAAAAATATTAACTTGTTTTTTACTTAACGTTTAATAAAATATTTTATTTATATTTGGTATTTTTCATCACTACTAAGTAATTTCTTAAAACATGATTGATTTAAATCAGTATTAAACACCAAATATTTCTGATATATAAATGACACACTATTGTAGTAAATAGTGATTATGTAGAATTGGTCCACACATTTGGGGTTTTGTTTGTTTTGCTTTGTTTTAATAAGGCTTCAGTGTTTGACTGGTAATCATTGCTGAAATAACGGGTCTAGTTTGCTGCAATGTACTGGCCATGATTTACCATATTCATACCATTTTCTAAAGATGATAGCATTAAGACTTAGAACTTTTACTTAAAGAAAACAGTGTGAAGTTATTTTCGTACCTGTATTCTTTCATGCACCTACTAAATGTCTATCTCTGTAACATCCTTTAAAGCCTAACCAGAGACATGAGCTGTAGCCTGTGGCTAGAAGCCTAAGAACATGACATCAAAGAATACAGTTTTATACAAAATGCCATGCACCCACATTAATACATATAAATCCAATAACTTTATTTTACATTCATACATTAAACGTACAGTTACTTTAATGCAGTTTAAAAAAGCCCAATCCAAAACAAGTCCTGGTCATTTACAATGATGCATTTGCTTGTTAGAAGGTTGGTAACTAGCGTTAAAAATCTATGTACACTTAATGACGCACACACAAAGGGATGTAGGACACGTAGCATCCTTGAGTCTAAACAGTTGAATGGAGAGGAATTCGGTCACCATAGAGAAAGGCACATTGAATACACAGTGTATGTACAAACCAAAACCTTGACACTTACACAACTTTACTGTAGGCGCTAGAACAATAACCAAAACTGTAAACTTCCACTTATGATAAACAAACAAACGTTTAAACAAAAGTCACATCTGTACAAATACATTTGAAGCAAAATATTTTCTTGGTCTTACCAAGGCAGTACCTTGAAATGCATTAAACACCAAAGTCACAGATTGGCTCTGCCAGCAGAGAGCAACCCGGGATATAGTTACACAATATGTCACAATATTTATGCTGTTGCCCAATTCATGTTTAACTGGCAACAGAAGTACCTCATGCATATCCAGACAGCAGCAGTCATCTGATATGTTGAGCTCATTTGATTGTTTTTCCTCCCACATGAGAATGGCAACTTGACACGGTGCAATATGTACATCTACATAAAAAGTAGAGAAGATTCTGTACAGCCGGAAATTCAGATATCTTAAAATATATGTACCACCCGTCACTTGAATTTAATACTTTCAGAAAAGTAAGTTCTCTGATATAAAATACTGTATTTTCAAAAAGACGGCTTCTTTACATTCCAGCCTTCAACAAAATAAAGCTTTATATATGTACCTTCAAAGCTTAGAAACACGCCAACATACATACATATATATTTAAATCTTTACAAACAATAAAGTGACAAAAATGCCTTCAGTGGCTCTACGTTCACATGTAGTGGTAACCCGTTTAGAGTGGCAAACATGGCCAATTTAATTGTCTAATAAACACAGTGTGGCACTACAATTTTGGATGATTGTACAAAGTTTGGGTATTTAAATGCCAAGGTCAAGATTGCCTGTTGCAAAGTTTTTTCTTCTTCTCTTTTCTCAACACGATTTAGTCAGATCCGTGGGTATGTCTGTGGACATCCTGTACTGGATCTTTGTGTTGGTGATGGCTCCGTGCTTCTGTCGCAGATGCAGACGCAGCTGACTCTTGTGGCGGAAATGCAGGTTACATTTCTCACACTGAAATGGACAAGATCATCACATGTTAATTTAGCAAACAAATATAAATAGCGTTCCACATTAAGTTTTCCTCTCATGACACTTTCACCTTTTGAATTAAATGCATGCATCCGTTTATACTGAAGTCAAGAATCAATTATGATCACAGGGTAAAAAAGATGTCCACTTGCTACACAATCACAAACACAGCCCTAAATTCTATAAATCACAAAACAACGTGTAAATAACTGCAGCGTTGGACTCACATGGTAGGGCTTCTCTCCGGTGTGGATGCGCAGGTGGCTCTTGAGTGTCTGGAGGTGTCGGAAACGAGTCCCGCAGATTTCACAAGGGTACGGCTTCTCTCCGGTATGGATCAGGACATGAGCCCGAAGGTGAGCCACCTACACAAAAACAAGTTATTAATAAATGTTTTATGCATTACAGAGGTGGGTAGAGAAGACTAAATTGTACCACAGTTAGTACCATTAATTTAAAATAATATTACTCAAGAAAAATAAATAAACTTTAATACACAAGTAAAAGTTTAAATGTATTTAGCAAAAAACAAATATATAATTTAGAGTGAATGTAACAGACAAAATATGAATAATGCACAATTTCTGGCATTTCTAAGGCATAGAGAATAATTTGGAAACACCATAACACTTATGAAAGTAAGGAGGGGAAAAGCATGTTTAAAAATACTTTTAAAATGATTGTAAACATTAACTAACTAAAGAGGGAGTAACTAAACAAAAAAGTATTACTTCAGTAAAAATATCACTGAAGTAGAAGTAAGTTTGGTGTCAGAAAACTACTCAGAGAAATACCATTCACTCAAAACGTTGCTGAAGTAAATGTACTGGTTACTTCCCATCTACATGAATAAAGTGTTTATAAGTCATGTGATACTGATATTCTGCTCAGTGTTGTAGTGTTACCTGTACAAAGCGCGCTCCGCATGTCTCGCATTTGTAGGGTTTCTCGCCTGAGTGAATGCGAGTGTGCGTCTTGAGGTTGGCTGGTCTGTTGAACTGAGCACCGCAGATATTACACCTGTATGGTTTCTCACCTGGAGGAAACCAAATATAAAGAGCACATTAATAAATGCATGTTTCATACTGGCTTGGTTCACATGACATAACAACATTCTAAACCATAGTTGAAAATGAGAGTAGATAGAAGGTGGATCAGAATTGTATGTAACAGTGTTTTAAAGCCAGTGTGTACCTGTGTGCACGGTCTTGTGACTGGCGAGGTTGCCCTTGTAGCGGAAGGCAGCCTGGCAGCGGTCACACTTGTATGGTTTGTCGCTGTGCACCTGCAGCATATGCTGTTTCAGAGCCTCATCTTCGGCAAACTTTGAGTCACATTCATTACAGAAGAATGTGCCATTTTCTGTTTAGGGAAGTGAAAGTACCATAATTTGAGATATGATTTATACTGTTACAGTAATAATGTGCTACTATGACAAACTCACCACAGCTGGAGTCGGAGTACTCTGAGTGCAGCTCAGCCATCTCCTCCGTGAGGCGAGCAGCGGGATTGGGGCAGACCTCCGAGTGCCGCGGCGACTGTGACCCACACGACGAACAGTTGAGGCGGGACAGGAAGTGCTGCGTGTCCCCGCTCCTCAG
Source organism: Periophthalmodon schlosseri (assembly GCA_000787095.1). Taxonomy (NCBI): domain Eukaryota; kingdom Metazoa; phylum Chordata; class Actinopteri; order Gobiiformes; family Gobiidae; genus Periophthalmodon; species Periophthalmodon schlosseri. The sequence goes on from JACM01053188.1 coordinate 41,375, forward strand.
AGACCCCTCCAGAGCACTGTACACAAGGGACAGGTGTGAGGTACCTTACTTAAAGTTTAAAATGAATAAAACTGATATTACTCTTTTCTATGGGACAATAAAGCCACAGTTACAGGATGAAGCAGGTTTTGTTTCCCCACAGCACACCACAGAGGACTGTGGTGCACACAGCTCACCTGCTAATGATGTTGTTGAGGCGGCTGGCTTGTGGAGCTGGCAGCTCTTCACTGTGTTCACTGCTCTTGTTCTGAGGCTCCAAAGTCTCCGAGTCATTCTGGTGAAGGTACGGCTGCAGAGCATGGCGCTGAGGTGAGCTCAGCCCTGCATCCTGAAGCCCCACCTCCTCCTCCTTGGCACTTTGATTCAACACAATGAACTTGTACTTCTTCCAGTTGCGTGCTTTGGGGTCCTGTGCGTTTTGTGGGGACTGCGCGGTGCTTTGGGACAAACTGGCGTTTTTGCTGCTGCTGGACTCTGTGGGAGAGTTGGGCTGACAGTCCGATTTGAGCGGGCTCTGGGGGCTGCTCAGGAGGCTCTTCCGCCCTGAGGAGATACCCATGGGGTAGTGCTGATGGAGCAGCTCCTCCTCCACTGCAGCGTGATCTTTGGATGACTCTTTCGGGTGCTCCAGGCCGAGCAGCGGAAAAGCACGTTTCCTGGAGCTCAGACCGATGGACTGGCTCATGTCATGGCTATCTTTGCGTAGCTCCTCCTCTCGCGGTGCATAGGTGCTGGGGTGGATTATCCCGGAGCCCAGTGCTCGGCTGTAGTCAGCCCTAAAAGTGCTGTCGTGGGGAGCACAATGCTTGTGGTGCAGTCCACTCCTTGAAAGGTCCGCAAAAGCATTTTTGGCATCAGTGAGCTTACAGAGTGGGAAGGGAAAACCAGGCATAGGGAACTGGCCATAGAGATGATAGTTAGAGGGAGTTGTGACCCCGTTGAACATGTGAGAGCTATAGGGTCTACTGTCCCTGAATGGAGCCACGCGACTGTGCAAACTGTCCACCACTTCATGAGGTCGGAACGCATGGACGTCCTGAGGCAGCACCAGAGGGCTCACCAAAAACTCATCCCTGGGCAGCTTGGCTGGGTCGCTGCAGACAGAGACAGACAGATAGGAGGGTGAAACGTCAATTTAATGCACTATACTACACTTCATGTGGAACATAGATGATGTGTACACTGACCTGGTCTTAATGAATCTGTGGCAGGTGTCTACAACGTGGTCCATCTGCAGATATACGGCAGTGTTCAGGATGGCCATGATCAGACTCTCCTTGAGACTGAGGCGAGACGTGTACATGAACTCCAGCAGGATGGCAAAGCCCTCAGGGTCCACCTTAGGGTCCAGGCTGATGGCGCTGAGGCTGCACTTGTGTGAGTCAGTGAAGATGGAGTAGAACAGCCCACTGCAGGCACACAAACAGTACAAAGGTGAGTCAATAAATCTACAAGACACTTTTAGGGATTTGAGTTAAACTGAGACACACCTGCAAGCCATGAGCACGTTCTTGTGAGCGCGAAACTGCTGCCTGCTGACCAGGATGGTAACATCCGTGAGGATGTCTCTGCTGCGCATTCGGTTCAGGTTGAGCAGCACGTCGCTGGCATGGCGTGTGAACTGAATGCAGCTGTCGGCTACACAGGCCATTTTGTCTAGTCCTGCAAAGAAGAGCACCACTGTAGTTATGTGTCAGTCCAAATCACCTACACCAAGTGTCCTGAGTCTCCAAAACTATTTATGTTGGACCACAAAAAACATTTGGCCAGAAGGCGGCGCCATTGGTTAAAAAATTACAATACGCGCGTCCAAACCAGTTTCTCCATCTCACTTTTTAACAAACCACAGGTTAGTTTCGGAACTAAGGAGATCATCTGGCAAATTACACGGCTACTCAAAGATTACTTTTTCTCACCAAACTCACAACAGTACATAGCAAAAGACACCAATATTTTTTTAATTAGAATAGAAAATAAAAAATAAAAATAATTTTAAAATAATATTGAGTCAATATAATAATATGTATTTAAGAGTTCAAATTTATAGCTTTACTGTCTGTAAGTCCGGAGCACAAACCTCGTGGAGCAATTTATGTAATTATTAAAGTCACTATAGTTTAATAATATCTATTAAGAATTTCTACATAATCCAAACCAAAGGATCTGCTCTCCAAACTCAATGGCTAAATGTTCTAACTTTAAGTTTCAACAGACACTTCAAACTCTATTCTCTTCGCACAAACAAACCCAGTGACAGCCGCGTGTTTGGAGCTCTGCCCGCTCTGTTTGCCTTTGCCACTGTATGATGCCATTTCCAGGTCAATGACTTTATGGGAATGTTTTGTAAACTCACGATGTACTTGGATTCACACGGGCGCGCTACTTTCATTAACACAGACTGAGTCCTGTACGGGACACGTCCGAAAATAAGCGCGCACTTTACGCTCATCACCCTGACGCCCTCTGCCTGTGTCAGGTCACCCTCAGCAAACTCTTCAAAATAATTTTGTAGCAAAGACGACTATTCACACAAACAGCTAAAAACGGGCAAGACAATAACAGTGATGAAAATCAAACCAATACATATATTAAGTGCACAACACTGTGACTTCGCAGAAACCCACGTTTCAACCGTGTGGCCACTGACAGTGCGCGGCTGAGGTGTAGGCAGCGCTTATCATACAGAGAGGACGTGTCCTGAAGTCTACCGCGGAAAAACAGTCCCTCAACACACACATTTCCGCTGCTCTGATACGGCAACAGCAGGCTTTTGTTTGGCGCTGTCTTTGCGCTCCATTAGAGCACATTACCGCTGCAGCGACCGTGAAGCAAAAATAACCCGGACCCGAGGCTGCCATGCTGCCAACAAAGTTCTGACAGCGCGCCTCCTCTGTGTGCCCTCAACACAGTGGCCTTCAGACAGACAAACACAGGAAGCCGCGATGAACCTGTAAACACCTCCACACCAGACTCCTCACACGCGCACGGGCTTTACGGAGCTCACACATTTTATTCACCGATGTTCAGCCACACCAGAGCAGTGATTACACAGTAACACACCGCGGATGGCACAGTCTGCGGCAGAAGGAGGCTGCTGTCCCGCAGCTCCTCCAGCGCAGAGCCGGGGCACTCTCTGTCAGAGCCGCCTGTCAGAGCGACCGCTCCAGAGTTCAACACACTACCAGACGCACTCACACAGCCTCACACTCAAGCACTCCAAACGGCACAAATAAAAAAAAAATATACACGTCTAAAATAAAAGCACTACATAGTAGTTAACAACTTCGCGCCAAATTACATGAAAAAAGGAATTTAAAAATCACCTGGTAGCGCTTTCCTAGAAACTTCTTGCATCACCACTTCTAAGAACCCCAGTTCTAAGAATCAGACCAGCTCAATTCTCGGAATTTGAGCCTGAGACCGTACCACTTTCTCCGTGCAGGGGAGAGAGAGTTAGCTCCGTCACAGCTGAAACAACTTCTTCTTGCAGAGATTAGATTAACTTTAGCTACCAACCGGGTCTTTTACTGCGTAAATAACGACTTCTTAAAAAATTTATTTTTGGATAAACGATTTTTATTAAGTAAAATAATACAAAAATGTGTAAATGGATACTCTAGTTCCCCCCATATTTGGTCACGTCCACAGACACAGTACGACAGCCCGTGAAGACGTCAGCTACTCTTGAACCCGCCCCCTGAAATTCTCAGAACTAATTCATATGCTATGGCAATGGACCATAGACCGTGGACTGTCGTATCTGCCCCTGTTTTACGCACAGCCGCGCAGTCCCGCGCGCATACGGACAGGGCGCGCAGACTGCTGCTTTTCCGCGGTCTCAATGAGCTGTACCCAGATCCATGGCTGTACCGGACTTTACACAGGAGCGCTGCGAGTCACGGCCGGGTTTGTGGACATGAATTTGTGAAGGCTGCAACAAGTGATGCGTTAGGTAAAGAGTTAATCTGTCCTCGTTGAAGAATTGCCACAAAATCAGTTACATTTGCCTTTTATTTGGCCTATCTTTTTTACATCTTTATAACATTGGCATTATATTGGATTCAGACCTAGGCTACACACGGAGGACCTTGGCACATAGTTTTGTTTTTTATTATTATTGAAAATTGTGTCGCATAGTATATTTTTTCTATTATATGAAATGAGGTAAAGGTATGTGATTTATTAAGGCTTAGGGAACTCTTTGATTTTCACCTTGAGTTTTCTTTTTCATATCTTCTTATCTTGGCTATAACACTTTTAATTCAGTCAACTTAAGCCTTGTGTTCTATATATTTACAATTGTCTATTACTCTAAACTTTGGCTTTACCTATGTGATTCAAGTATAACATTGTTGTTATTATGCATAGTAGTTGCCTATTTAATTATATATTTATGGGACCATATTTTTAGCATATATATTTTTGTACAATTGCTCGTGCGGGGTTATTATTATTATTTGCTTGTAGACAGACAGCGGCCTCTTGTACATGTTCACTCACTGCTGCTTAATGCTCTATCTGTTTGAATAAATTAAGTGACCACAAGTGAAAAAGTTGCATTCATTTCTGTATTTAGGGCTGTGCAGTTACCGTTAGAGCTCACCTTGGAAACTCTGCTTGTGGTGATTCCAGAGAACGGATTCCCCTTTTCTCACTCCCGGAACAAGCAGCATCTGTTGACCTGAAATACACACAAGTTTTTTTGTCAACAGATTTAAACTAAAACATGTCAATTTAAGATGTATTTTTAATATGACAGAAATTCCCACTTCAAGAACAGAAAGAGGAAATTTGAAACCACATTTTTCTTAAGTAAATATTTAATATTGAATCTCTCCAAGGTGTAAACTTTGCCTTTTTAAATCTTATTTAAATCTTTAACATCATTTACCATACATTTTAACTTAATAAGTAAGTTTGTTGACATTTTACCTTTCTTTTCAAAATTCCAAAGTCTTTTCTCACAGTACACCTTCAAACTTGCAAAATATACATGCAAAATCATGTTTAATCTTTAACTCTTTTACACATACACTAGTTTGTAGTTTATTTTTTAACTTAATGACTACATTTTAGACATATAGCATTTGATTTCAACATTGCAAAGCCTTTCCCTGCCAATACACTTTATTAATAACTTATGGGCCTTATATAGGAGAATGATTATTCAATTTGGTATAGTTTAATACAGTGCTGTGTTAAAATAGTTGGTCATTGCTCTGTTGTACCAAATAGGCTACACATTTTTTTAATGTAGCCACAGGACAAAAAACCTCTTTGAACCAAAACTCTAGAGCAAATTTATATTTACTGAAGCAGTTTTCTAGCATTTTCTATAAATGTTTGTTTTTCATAAAATTTGTAAGGACTTAATTGAAAAACTGGGTGAAGGACAAATTGTAAATGCAATGAAATTAAGTTGCAAAAATTGACTGTGCTCAGATGAAATGTACCCTACTCTACGCTGTTTTATCACTCCATGATAAAACCGCTTATGTTGTTTTCTAGCATGGCAATTCAGTTACTCTGAACCTATGGACAACCTTCACTACAGTACAAATGAATCAGCTCTCCCTTGTTATGTTGTTTTTAACCCATTATATGACGACACTTTGTTTTCCCAGTGGATCTCGCTAGCAGCATCCGCCCATTCCACTCTTGCCTCCCTCTCAAAACACTCCAGGTGTGTACAATCCAACGGGGAACACAAAAACTCCAAAATAATTAAGACACATGTTCCTTTTCGCGGCAATCTCCGAATCAGCAATGCCAAATAAAACCAGCCTCCCAAACAAAGAGCCGCGTCAACTTTATTTCAATCCACTTGGGGGATGTTGAAGGCAGCACACTTATGCATAATGCACGGCAGTAAAGCATATACAGTAGTTAGAAGAGGGGATGTGTAATTTACTAGGCCCCCATGCTGTGCCAGTGCTATAGAAGAACAAGATAATTACCGCAAATCCTTGGCAAACTTTTACTCCCAACCATTTCAACGTGGAAAATAAAGTGACCCAGTTAAAGGGGACATATAGAGAGGAGGCTATGATCGTATCAATATAGTGATAGAAAGCAAGAGACAGGTGCATAATATAGTGTCCTTTAAATAGGTTCTCATCATGTGGTCTCCTTACAATATACTAAACTAAATGAGACGATGTATAGGTGGACATGCATCTAGAATCTTGTTTTCTGACCTGATTTATGGTTAATATCGCTGCAATCTTTGGACCTATCAACATACATCTGATACCAGCACAAAGTTCAATGCCTTCTCTGTCAACATGAATTAAACTTAAAAACGAAGGGGGGATAAAGGCATTATATTGTATTATAATTAAATGAATATATTCATGTAAAATATTAACATAAAATGCCACTATGGTCTGTTGAAAAAGCAAAGTAAAAAACATGTCTCAAAAGTACATTAGAGCAACATGAAAATGTCCTGGTCAGTGTTGCTCCATATCAAGTATTACATCTTTTTTCTTGTGAACAATGTTGTCCAAATATCCTGGTGACCTTATCCCCTTTATATAGAAATACCCAGTAATTGCTATGATATTAGTGACAAGCCGCTTGCACTCATCTGCATTTTGAATCTTTATCAGCCACTTAACACACTTCACATGATTTGGTCCTGGTTTGAACACAGTTTAGTCCAGATGTAGACTTGGTGTGGTTCTGTTCTAGTCTAGGTTAAGTTCCCAGTTTAGTCCCAGTTTTGATGCGGTCTATGTGCAAGTGTGAACGCACCCTTTCCTGCCTTCTCCCCTTGACCTTTTAATTCACATTTGCTTTGAAACAAAACTATACTTAGGATGTGGACAAAGAAGCTGCAGCAGGTTGACAGTGTTGTGAGTGGAGCCCAAAAACAGCTGCTCTGTGTAAAACCCCACTCCTCTGGTGGCAGACTGTGAAACATGTCCGTATCATCAGCTCCTCTCTGCTCCCGTCTGCTCTGTGGGTCACTGAATAGAGATGCCCACTGACTGCAGCCTGCGGCCCGGAGGTTGCCTCACTTTTTTCCTCCATAAACTGCACACTTTTGTCTCATTTCACAGCAAATTTCTGCCAACTTCAGTGTTCATTGTCAGCAAAGATGTGAGTGTGGAGTTTTGTTCTGAGCGGCATGATGCAACCGGGCTGTAACACCAAACAGATAATGCTCTTAGCTACAGAGGTCTTTTTAGTTCCTTTCTTTAAAAGGAATTCTTTTCATATTGTTAAGTTTCACTTTTTTAACTCTGCGCAGCCCAGAAGCATTGCTCTTTTTTTGGCCACAACAAAGTTCCCTTTTGTCAAATACAATCAGCGCTTTAACTGTAACAGCACTGCAGTGTGTCAATACAAATGGCTGCTTCCGTGTCCTTTTATACTCTTTCCTTTAGTATCTTTGACATAGAAATACTATGGTATGTTTAATTAGCACAGCCAATTAAAGAAAATACAGTTAATCTAACCAGAAAGACCAGTGTACAGGTGCTGGTCCCAAGCCTGGATAAATGGACAGAATTGTTTCCAGAAGGGAGCCTGAAGTAAAACCAATCCCAAGCAAATCACTGCAACAACCAATCAAAACTTTTACAGTCTTCTAACATACAGCTCTGTTTCACAGCTAATTTCATGTTTGTAGTAAAACAGCTTTGTACAAAAAGTTTAGAGGACCCATATTACGCTATTTTCTAATATATGTTATAATGTTGTTTCCTCATCAAAAACATATCCAGAGTTGTGTTTTGTTGCATTCACACATTTAACACTCAAACACTGCATATTTAGGCTGTGTTCTTCTCTCAAACGGAAAACACTCTGTTCCACCTTGTGATGTCATGTGGTAATTCAGGAAGTGCTCCACTGTGTTTTTAAACTCCATACACCTTCACTAGAATCATTTGAATTCACTTGTGTTTTAAACTCCATACACCTTCACTAGAATCATTTGAATGATTTCAGCTCTGGAATTGACAATTTCTACTAAACAAAAGGTAAAAAATAGAGGTTAACTTGAAAAGTACCGCTTCCTGACATCACAAGGTGGAACAGAGAATTTTGAGCTTTGGAGATGTCGACAGACTAATAATGCAGGGTTACTCAAATGTGAATGAAACAAAACACAAATCCAGGTATGTTTTTGAGGAGGTAACAACATTCTAACATGGCTTAAAGACAACATTATAACATGGTTTAAAGCTCACAAGAGTCAATTTAGCGTAATATAGGACCTTTAACGAAGTGTCTGTTCAAATGAGCACAACAGAGCTGTGCATCTTCTCCTATCCGTTTATTGTAGGCTATCAATGAAAATAAATATTGGGAAAGTATTTCTATATTGAGATAACACTATTAAAGAATATATGCATAATATATTTAGAACAAAGATGTCAAATGGTGAGGCACTGAACATTAAGAGGCAGATGCTGAGGCAACCCCTGAAGGAAAACGCTGAAAGAACAATCATTTAAGATCATGCCATAAAAAATATAGTGAATTTTAAAACGCTAGGTCTAAATAGGTTACGTCGCGTGGACGTAAAAATAGGTCACGGGTCGTTTCTGTTCTAATTAACCGATAAGAAGTGAGTGCGCTCCTGACGTCTTGTCGTGTCAGTCTGCGCTTCTGCTCCGGCTGCTTTCATCCTCCTCGACAAGGTTAAAGACACGCAGGAGCAGCGAATCAAAGGCCCCCTCTCATCTCGAAAAGAGGCGTTTAGCAGGTGCTTTGAGCGGTTACAGAGGTGGTCAGCAGGCTACACGGCGATCCTTGGGCTTCCACATTCACCCGCAGAACAAAGTTTCAGAGCGCAACTTGGAGTCCGGGGCCTGTGTGGGTAACCTTGAGTTCACCATTCTGCCGGTGCAAGCTACATGCTAAGGTTAGAGCCGGAGCAGATGCGCGCTGAATGCCAATTTGGAGAAATCAAAGCATGTAGATTTAGGAGGCTCTCAAGGCCAAAGCAGAGGGCCAGGAATGCAGACGGCACAATCCAAGTATGTGGAATTTTCCATGCATACCAAGGTGAAGAGATTTCTGCCATGGTGCCATCTGCTGGTGAGTGGGCAGTGCCTGTGCCTGGCTGAGAGCATCTTTAAGTCCAATATCATCTGGAAAAAGTTCTGTCTGTTTTCTTTTGAGTGTGTCCAGGGATATGAGCCCAAAAGTTCAAAGAGATTTTCAGATTTTAAATTTAGGACGACTTCTTCTTTGATTAAATTCAAAGCACATTTCTGTATTTAATAACAAAAGCAGTCTCTTATTCGCTTATTTAAATAGTATGAAATATCTCTACTCAAGTTATATAGAAGAAAGCAATAAATTGTGTATTGTTAGTGTTGGATATATGACACTGTCAGTAGTTTAATGCAGTAAGGGGTTAGGGTTAGACATAGCATCAAAAGCCAGTGTACACTATATTTTGAGTAAGACCCAAGTCCACATATATTGGGGAGGGCTTTGTCTGGGAGGGCATCTGGCAAAATCCAAATGCAGAAATATTATAGTTTACAGCAGCATTAGCAATAGATAATATACTATGGGGCAATATGCACAATATAGTGTCAAAAGAGCCAGTGTACCCTGCTTCAAGTTAGACTCAAGTCCAGGTATATTGGGGAGGGCATCTGGCAAAATCCTCATTGTAGCCTAATTACCATTATACGCAAGCATTTTACATTAGTTGATGCGCGCAAACTCAAGTCATTTCAATTCCCGCAACTTTTTCATTGATTAGAAGCTTAATCTGATTTAGTCCCTGTGTGTAAACTCATTGACCCTAACCTAAGCTGATAGGGAAAAGGTTACTGTTTGGATTGTTTTGACCAGTAGTTCCCCGTAAAGAGCATTATAGCAGAGTACCTTCATATCTAGCTGTTTTCTATTGTGCTATAATACAGTCATAAACGGTATTCTATGTCCCATTTGTCTTGAATTTAATGGATTACATTACATTTACAATTCTGTTTTTATCCTGAGCCTCTCCACAGATCTGACTGAGTGACTGGTTGCGTAACTGGTATGTGTCCATGCAAATAGCCAGATATGTTTAGTGTCATACTGTGGAACATTTTAGGCAAAGGAATAGCATGTCCGGTTTGTACATTATGTATCAAGAATTTTTATGTAATCCCTGTGAGTCCACACCTTGCAGTGGAACTTGATCTAGTGTGTTTGTGTTTTTTTTTTTTTTTTGCCTAGCCGGTTTGTGAGTACTGTGACGTGCCTGACCTCAGATGACCTGTCTCATAACCATCCCATACTGTACTATTCACTTTGGTAACATGCTTTATCCGGTCTTTAGATAACATTTCACTGGTGCATGGACATAATCGGGACATTGTTGAGTTTTTAGCTGTGAAAGAAAGAAACAAAGCCAACACAGAGTTTCACAGGACTACATAAGAGTATTGTATTACCACTGGGAATTGTATGGTGACTACTGTAAACAGAAGTAGGGTGAGACAAGGACACGTCGACTCTGGGTACCCAAGTTAGTGATACTCAAATGTTATATAACAAGTCCCACCTAAAAATATTTGGCAGTCCAACTACAGCCTACAATGGTTGAGTTGGTACAATGGTTGAGAGAAGTTGGTATCATTTTATAATAACTTCTCCTTACAAAGGCATGAATAAAGACTTTGATTCAGGCTTATTAAGGGTTGGGCTCGGGAGTTAGGGTTTGAATTAAGTCCTTGTTCATGCTTTATTAATACTATTTAAGGTGTAGTTATTATAGCGTGTTACTGAGAAGCCTAAAGCACAAGGGTAAACTAGAACAAAATTGGGTCAAAATCACAACTAAGTGAGAACAAAACCATGTCTAAACCAGGACTTAGCCAGAACTAAAGCGGGATTTAACCAGGACCTATTAAGGAGATAATCACATAATCCCAATAAACCAAACCTAAAATCAGTAGTCACCAATGATAGCTGCAGTGCTATGCTAGTGGAATATCCCATTGCTAACCGAGTCAAGATGAGTACATAGCATTGTAATACTGTTATCATATTATGTAAACAGACTGCAGTCAGTGTCTATTTGTAACTGGTTTAGCCCTGACATTTCGCACTGCCAACCGCCTCTGTACTTTTCCATTCACTTCTAATTGGATCTTATTGTGGCCTATGAACCAGTTAAAGTCCGTAACTGTTTTTTAATGTTACTACGGTCCTCCTGAAAGGTCAAAGGAGGTGACTTGTTCCAATAGCAGGCATGGTCTGTAGAACTGGTTAGAGGAGTCCTCACAAGTGGACGTCATTGATTCATACAGTGTCTTGCCCAATGACATAACAGTAATGGTCCGCACAGGGATCAATCCAGAAGACAATTCTATACATTTTAGATCTATCCAGAAATCAATCAATCAATCAAGTTTTATTCTTGGTTTATTATGATAATTTTGCAGCACCCATACATGAGCCATACATTATTGATGCATTTGAACTTTTAGATAAATCCGTCCACTGTTTATTTACTAGAAACATACAAACAAATGCATCTTTATTCATGCATATCTTTAATATACAAGCTTATAATAATGGATTTATTTTATTTGTTGAATCTTTATGTTTTGAGTGGAGAGAGCAGGTGGAAGACACAACCTCCTGTTCAAAAATACTGCTATCACATTCATTTGACTGTTATCTGCTCCATCACTAGATATAGCACTGTGCACGATTGCCTCCGCTTTGCATGCACTCGTCACCACATGCAGTACATAGTGAGACTCAAAGAACTGCGTGCTTCTGCTGAAAAGGCATCTGATAGGCAAATTGATATTCTTGTAGCTTTTATGCCCACGGATCCTCTTCAAAAAGGTTCAAAATGTTGCCTTTTATTTTAAGAAATTAAAGAACAAAGCAAAGTTTGGTATGAAGTTGGACTAATATTAAAACATAAAACTATAAAGACAATCATAATATAACACTTTGTAAAAGTATAAAATCTATTGTTGTATAGCATCTTGCTGCCTGATGGTTGAGTAGCCAAAGCTTAGCACTCATCACATCCATCCCAGAGCTGATGATTTGCTGAATGCCCTCCCCACTCTTCACCCTCATTTTAAGCTGTACTGTCCTGTCCAAAAGCCTCCAGACCACAAAACCTTACAAAAAAGGATTGCATCCTTATTGCTACTTATGGCCACTGAAGTGATTATGAAAACTAAAGAATTTGTACATTGTGTTAAGAAAAAGTTACAGCCTTGCCCATCTTGTCCCGACCTGACACATAATGTGTGGTTAAAAATTTTCTATTAATTATTTTTCTTTTCAAAAACAAAATTAAAATGCTTTCAGCATGGATTTCATAATTATAAACAAGACAGACTTTTAATCAGTGGCACAAAATATAGTCAAATTCCTTCTAAACCACATGATTTACTGACTCAAGTTGACTACTGATGATTAGATATGACTGAATCAATCTATAGTTGTTAACCCAGGCCCCAGCCACTAGAATAAGCTAAAGATTTCAAATGGTGAGTAGGTTGCCAGTCACTCACTGGTAGTGGGTGTTGTGTGTTACAAACTGACACTCATAACGCATATTCTTGATCCTGTGTAACAGTTCATTTGCTTATCAGATTACAGTTATTTTACTGGGGACAGTGCCCTTTGTCTTGAAATGTCAATCTCCATGCTTGCTGACTTCAAACTGTAGCAGATTTGTTTTTCAAAGGTCCAAGTGCGGTTAGATTATTTTAATGCACTATTTTCTGTTTTTATCTTTTAAGACAAACCAAAATTGGGAAGAAAGACATTCTCTATAGTCTGTAGTAAAAAAAAAAAATAATAATCAGGTTTCGTTTTAGTCCCATAGTTGACTAAATGACTACTATTAAATAAGAAAATTCATAAACTGTGAACCCATTCATAAAATACCAGTCAGCACATCAATGCATATTTTTACTACAAAGAACAGACTTGAATCCACCTTTTCTGATTCAATTCTAATAATAGACTTTATAAAGAGTGGAAATTTTTAACACTTTTCCCCGCCTGCCACATGTTTGACTGCATGCGATTATCTCAGAAATGTGTTTCATTCATTCTCCAATATTTATTTATTTATTTATATAAATGAATATATTATACCACATCCTGTCCCCGGTTAATGTTTCCTTGTTATATGATTTTGTGTATTCTATAACTAAATGTATTGGTATTTTGAAGTTACATATCTATTCATTGATAAATTAATCAATTATTGTTTTAAAAAAGATGACTAAGTTTTCCACTGTACTGTGCACTGACGTCAAGAAACAGATTGGAGACTTACCTTTTTTCTGCTGAAAGGAGTGAGGCATGCTGGGATGTGTAATTCTTCAACCTTCAATCAATGGAGTGAGAGGTGTGAGTAGGCCTTTGCAAATCTTCTTCCAAAACACTTAAAAGTCTCTAAAATATCAGCTTTTTTCCTTCTATCGTTTCTCCTCCACAGTGTTGCTGCTTCGAGACACCGTCAGTAAATGTTTACGCCCGATTTTGAACTGGCAGATTACGCTTGAGGGTCGTAGCTTCTCTCCGATGTTAAAGGGCACCAATGTCTTCCCTCTGTCTTTCTTATAGCTGCTTGCTTGCTTGCATGGATCGCGTCTTCGTATGAGCTGGGATGAGTTGCACAGGCGAGGATGTAGCCAGTCAAGTCAAATGAGCACGCATCGTATCACGCCACTGGTCCACAGGGCATCTGGTTTAGTTGCACCGTCCCATGCAATGATGCTGTCCATTGATCGTGTCGCCACTGTCTACCGTTCCAGTTTCCACGAATACTACCAGCTGCAACTCCTGTTTTGGAATAGGACCAGATTAGACAAAAAATAATCCCAGTTTACTATATATACATAATTCATTAGAAAATCCAGTTAAAGGGGTAGGGTGAGGACTAGCATTGCCGCAGACTAGGAACCACCCATACAAGCCATCTGCCAGAGACTTTTTCATATCCAGGTCTGACACATTGTTTTACCAACACAGCTTTTTATATTACAAACATTTGAGTGTTCAGGGGGCAGACGGGCATTAATCTACCTAAGCTTAACTCAATCCTTTGGGACGATATACACAGATATTGCTCTTTATAACTGGTGGAGTGATTGCGTCACGCCAGATGTTGCGCCAAACTGTTCCAGTGGCCAATGGGAAGGTCAAACAGGGGCGGGTGGAGGGTGCGGGAGGGTGTGGAGGTACGGGTGGGTGCATTGGGAAAATTAGGAGTGCTTTGTTGGAAGTACAAGAATTTACATAACTGCAGGAATTGGATTTATACGTCATTGTGTTAAAAGATTACTACTTGCATGGCTTAAAGTAGGCTTACAAAACGATCAGATAAGATGACCATAGTATATACAGTTAAGGCATACAATTTTACATTTTTTTGACACATCTTTCAGTGCAAGCTTGTCAGGAGTATCTAGCCTATTGTTATATTGATGATGGAAATAGAGAATATGCAAACTCTATGCAGAAAGGATTTAAGCAGTCTGTTTAATCTGATTGTCCACATATTACATTAATTTACAGAGGGGCAAAAAAGTATTTAGTCAGCCACCAATTGTGCTTTAAGTTCTCCCACTTAAAAAGATGAGAGAGGCCTGTAATTTTCATCATAGGTTCACTTCAACTATGAGAGACAGAATGGGAGGAAAGAATCCAGGAAATCACATTGTAGGATTTTTAATGAATTCATTGGTAAATTCCTCGGTAAAATAAGTATTTGGTCACCTACAAACAAGCAAGATTTGTGGCTCTCACAGACCTGTAACTTCTTCGTTAAGAGGCTCCTCTGTCCTCCACTCGTTACCTGTATTAATGGCACCTGTTTGAACTGGTTATCAGTATAAAAGACACCTGTCCACAACCTCAAACAGTCAGACTCCAAACTTCACTATGGCCAAGACCAAAGAGCTGTCAAAGGACACCACAAACAAAATTGTAGACCTGCACCAGGCTGGGAAGACTCAATCTGCAATAGGTAAGCAGCTTGGTGTGAAGAAATCAACTGTGGGAGCAATTATTAGAAAATGGAAGACATACAAGACCACTGATAATCTCCCTCCATCTAGGGCTCCACGCAAGATCTCACCCCGTGGGGTCAAAATGATCACAAGAACGGTGAGCGAAAATCCCAGAACCACACGGTCCCCCCATGTGGTTCTGGGATCCTAGTGAGTGACCTGCAGAGAGCTGG
>KN476169.1:0-14258 GCA_000787095.1 Periophthalmodon schlosseri
AATGCCACAATGTGGAATATTCCTGGCAAACCAATAACATCACCACATCTGTAAATCCAAATGTAAACTGCCAGTCAAAAGTTTGGACACGCCCACTCATTCAATGCCTTTTTTTTTAATTTTTTATATTTAGTAGAGTTATTACACTTTTTTCCTTTACTACATAATTCCATATATTTTACTTCATATATTTGATGTTGTCTGTCTGTTTATAAAATGTAAAAAGTAGTAAAAATAAAGAAAAAAAACTTGAATAAGAGGTGCGTCCAAACTTTTGACGCGTAGTTTACATTTGGATTTACAGTGGAGATGTTTGCCAGGAATGTTCCACAGTATGGCATTTAACTTTATTATTATTATCTTTTGCACTAAACATACCCGCCATTGAGTAAATGCGAGATAGATAAGGTCTAATGCCGTACTGTGGAACATTACTGCCAATCCAAAAACATCTCCATGGAGACGAGCAGGTGAAAGACCATAATAGAAATAACACTGCATCTTCAAGTCAGATCAAACGACTGTATATAAATGACATCGCTAACGTGCTAGCGCTGCGTTCCAAACAGGAAGTGATCATGGGCACGTTTCCGGCTCCATCGACTCCAGTTCACTTTCTATTGAAAATCTGTGATTTCCCAAACTCACTCAGTCCACGTCTGTTTACAGTCTGAGGGTCAAACTAATGAGACATAGCAGCAGTTTTGCAAAAGATTTTTTTATTTTTAAATAATTTCAAATAGTTTTTCACATTCAATAACGACAAGTGTTTTGAAAATGTTTTAAAGTTAAAGACTGAAGTACTTTTTCATGAATAGTCTTTACATAACTCTTTACATCGCAGCTCTGTCCCTTTGAAACGGCTTTGTACTTTTACACCATTTTGAAGTTGTACAGAAACTCTTTTATTTTATATTTCTTAAAGTCATTTCCCGCTCCGCTCTGACCTCCCTCTGCCTGTGTGTCTGCCGTGAGCTCAGTCTACGGCCGACTCTGGGCTTGAAGAGTACGGGCCCTTCCTCTCCCTTTGACCGATGCTCCTCAGGAAATGACCCGACCTAAAATAAACCTCTTATTTTCCCTTTAGACCAGATTCGCTGCTAAAATGTTCAAATGTTTTAACTGTGTGTCCAGCTGCTCCTCATCCTCACTTAAAATGCAGGAGGTTGTTGTAAATGTGGTCAAATCTGGTCTTACTAATATCAGTCGTGGAACTCAGCTCCAGATTCATCCCTATAACTTCCTATAACTAACCTCGATGAGCTACATTTGGAGCCAGACGCCGCGGGTGACGTCACGCTCACTTAGTCCACGTCTTTATACAGTCTGTGGGTACAACCTTCACCAGTTATTTATAAACCATTTAAACATGGACTCTTCAGCCTCATACGTGCTTCTCGTCCCTGCTCCACTGAAGTTCTAACCTCGCTGTAATGATGGTGAGGGTCCTCGCGTCCGCCCGGGGAGTACGATAATGACCTCTCTTTTGTGATATCTATTGCTTGTTACTGAGGTCCTGTTTCCTCATTACTCCGGCCTCTCGATTGGAGCGTGTGGGTGAAGCGTCGCTCGCACATAGCTACACTTTGCTCCCTCTCTTTATCCTCGACACGATAATATAATGTGCGGTAATGGGCGCGGGGAGCAGGGCGAGGAGGCGCTGGGTAATTGGCTGCCTCCTCACCTGCTGACACCATCGCCGTGGACAACGGTGTGTTTTACATTTAAGACGGGACATTTCTGTCTCCTTCACCTCTTCCTCCATAAAACACCGGAGTTAGTCACATACGAGGCTCCAGCTCCGTAACCTCTGCTTCAGAAACAGAAAAGAGGGATTTTTCATCGCCGTGCGCGCTACACACACACTGACCAAGGGGGCGCTGTGAAACTAAATTATAAAAATGAGATTGTTATACAACTGCACAATCATTGGTATAATATGAATGAAACTACAAACTCTCACGACCTTTGGCCCAGAAGTCGATTGCTTTTTACGATCAATTTTCCACAGTAGTGCATTAAAGTGATCCAGTTCCACGGAGACGAGCAGGTTACGGCACCGCACCAAGTTAAGGGCCAGCTCTGTGGAGAGGCGAGTGCCCTAACAGTTAGAATGCAGTGTGTGTTTTTCAAGATATTTTTGAGGAAAAGGCAAGTAATGGAACAAATGTGTGATCGATATGTGCCATACGCTGAAGGTAAAGCGATAGCATCTCCACGGAGACGAGCACATAGCTAACGCGCTAGCCATTCCAAACAGGAAGTGATCATGGGCGCACTTCCGGCTCCATCGACTCCAGTTCACTTTCTGTGTTAAACTGTGTCCCCTCTGTCTGTACCTGCTGCTGTCAGACTCATTTTGGTCTTAAATGTTCGTATTAACTCGCCGAACGCTGTGGTGACGTCACACTCACTCAGTCACCTCTTTATACAGTCTCTGCGGACCAGAAAAGTTACATAGTGAACCTTTAATATGTTCACGCTTTTTGGTTGTTGTCGTGTAGCGGTATCTTTCTCAGTAAATCGACCGCTTGCGCCCCCTAGCGGTACAAACAGAATAAGACGAGTGGAGATGTTTACATTGCACGAATCCATTATCCCTGTAGTTTTTCCCGTCTGAAGTGACGTCACTCAGAGCCGACTCCTTCTTATGTAACGCCCCCGTATGGGCCCTGTGTGCGGTCCGCCTGCGTCTGGACCGGTCACACGCAGCGTCAGACTGAAGTGATTGATTAGCTCCGGTCAAACGTCTCCCGGTGTGTCCCTCCGTCTCTGACCGCTGCTCTGCTCCACATCCATCAAACGGGTCCGGGCTGAGGACCACACCGCCTCCAGTGGTCACTATACACGGGACACGGTCAGTACAGGGACGCGCCAAGGTCAGGACTGTAACGACATCAAAGAGAACTATGGGATTTTTTTTATACTTAAAGGGACGCTGTGGAACTTTTCTTGTGAAGACTCTGCCGTGCACCTGTTGTCTCCATGGCGATGTTATTGCTTTGCCTGTCAGTGTGGCATTCAAAGTTTATATTGTGCATTTGTTCACTGTGAACTGGCTCGCCTCACGTGTAAATACGTTTAATGCCATAATGTGGAACATTCCAGGCAATGAAATAACATCTCCATGGAGACCAGCAGATGGTGGACCCTCTACAAAAACAAAAACAGAGGCACAGTTTACCTTGAAGTAAACGGCTTTGACATAAACTCATTTTTCCTTGAAATTACCTGATCAAAGTTGATCAATCGTTTCTTCTCTCAGTCTCTGCACCGACCTGTGAACCAGACGTCCACAGACAGAAGTAGAAAGTCTGTGTTCACACCATAGACTGTGTAAAAGGACGTAGCTAACCTGTTAGCCGCCGCGCTCCAAACAGGAAGTGATGATGATGGACGCGCTTCCGGCTCCAATTCACTTTCTGTGTTAACCTCCGCCCCTCTCTCTGTACCTGCTGCTGTCAGACTCATGTTGGTCTTAAATGTTCGTATTAACCCTCTACATGATCCTGGGGTTTTTATTTCACTATTGTGTCTGTAAATCAACATATGAACATTAATAACAGACGAATCAGGCGCCTTCTTTTCCAGAGGTCGCTCCCGTTAGCGTTAGCAACAGGTTTGATTGACAGCGTTGCTAAGTGCCTGCTCCCTGATAAACCAGAGGTGCGGGCGGGAAGGGGCGTTACCTTCAACAGCCTCGCTCCAGATTGGCTCTTTGGTTGCTATGATACTCGTGGTCAGAATTCCGACCACTAGGATCCAGTTGGCCCCTATATCTGCTCTGGCCTCGATGAGCTTCATTTGACTGGAGCTGAACGCTGTGGGTGACGTCACACTCACTTAGTCCACGTCTTTATACAGTCCTTGGTTGACACTCGTCTGGTCTGGTCTGGTTTGGTCTGGTCTGGTCTGGTCTGGTTTGACACTCGTCTGGTCTGGTTTGGTTTGGTCTGGTTTGACGCTCGTCTGGTCTGGTTTGAGTTCGTAGATGTGATGTGCTCCTCACTCAGGAGGTCATGACAGAGCAGTGTTTGTTTGTATTTTACTCGTTCCCAGTGAAATGAAACCAGCCATAAACAGTTTGCCTGTAAATGAAAAGCCGTTTTATCCGTCATAACCATAATTACCTCCTGTCTCTAGTACAAATACAGCTGCTGCCGTTTATTTTAACACGATCACAAACGCGCTTAGCAACCACTTATTTCAAACCTCTTTATTAACGTCTTTATTAGGCTCATAAAAGATCACATAATACTGATGTTTTTATTTTATTCAGAGCTTGTCCATTCATCCCACAGAACGACTCTGAACGCGGCAATAAACAGAACGACTCTGAACGTGGCAATATTTCACCGTGGAACCTGCTCGTCTCGGTTTACGTCCAACCGGGAAACCCACCGAACCGATACTTGGAAGCCGATATTCCATTCCGCCAATTTTTCGGTATCGGCGCTGATATCTGACACCAGTATCCAAACCCGAAGGCCCGTGGGCTGTTGGATCAGCCCTGAGCAAAACTAGATCTAGTCCCAACAGAGATAAGACCCAAATAGACTCAGTCTAAAAGGACATTTTGTGTTTAAAGACATTTATGTTTGTACTTTGTCTGAAGGTGAAACTGTTCATTTCAGTTAAATAATTCAGTTCAACACCTCCACGTTCAGGCTTACACATGGTCCAGACAGAGAGGAGGTGTGTCCAGTGTCGGCCATTTTTAAAGCCTTTGGGGTGAGGTCGTGGGCCGGACCACGTGGAGGGGGGAGGGCGTGGGCCGGGCCACATTTTTAAAGCCTTTGGGGTGAGGTCGTGGGCCGGACCACGTGGAGGGGTGAGGTCGTGGGCCGGACCATGTGGAAGGCAGAACTGGTTTAACTTTCTTTTTGTTTCGGTGTTTTTATGTATTTTGGTTTCAGTATTTCAGGGTTTATAGTTTTATTTCTAACACTTTTGTTAAAGGGACTTCCTCGTAAATGAAGCAGGTAAAGTTATAACCTAATCTGCACCTGTGAAATCATTAATACTGCCCTGGGGGAGGGAGTATAAAAGTGTAGACAGGTTTAGTCCATCGGGGAACAGCAGCCTGGTACACGGAGGGGCTTCCGTAGCGTCCGTAGCGTCCGTAGAATCCGTAACAATTTCTGTAAATATGTTTTTACGTTTGACCATGGTGAATCTGAATACATTTTGTGGAAAGGGATTTTTTCCCTGAGTCTGCCTCCTGCTTCAGACCCTTTGACCCACTGACTCACACAGCTTTTTAATAATGAAACTAATTAGTTAAAAAAACTCTACATTACGACCATCCTACACGTTTGAGATGAGCTCAGATTTGGATTGGCCGTTTTAAAACCTCGGTGAGCCTAATCCCGCAGTTCCGCTTCAGTCCCAGAGCCCGGCTGTAAAGCCCGGTATAAAACAGTTGTGCTGCTCCTTTGACCTCGCAGTAATGTGTGAGCGTGGTCCATATGTCAGACGTGTGAGCGCTGACTCAGGTGAGGATCCCAATCCACGACTCGAGTGTGAAAACTCAAAGCTCCGATTCGCCCCGAAGGCCTCACGCTCTGATTCTCTGACTGACAGCAGACACCAATATGGCCTCTCTCCGTGTTATTCACACCTACCCAGACACCTCGGCGGCGCCGCCTGCAGATGCCTTTTCGCTTTCTATTTCCATTAAAAGGCGTAGATTCAAACCACGTCTCGTCTTCTTTTATTTCAGATCACGAGACGGTGCCGGAGATATGATTGACAGGAGGGCAAGCTGAGGGCATCGCCAGTCATCCCATCTGCAAATCCCTTCTTCAATGGACTGGTGACTAGTTCGCACTCGCCAAAAACGCCCATTTGTGGCACATACGAAACATTAGCAGACCGCACAGCTACAAGGAGATGCTACCTTACTTTAGCTGAACTGTTTAAGTGGATTCCAGTTTGAACCAGTTTGAAGTGCGAAGAGGAGCAGACCATGCGTTTCCATTTGGCGTTAGCGTTGCAAGCTCTGTGGAGCGGCGTGTGTCAGGCCGCCATGCAGCATTACCCGACGGCGTGGGGACATTACGACGTCTGTAAGTCCCAGGTGTACACGGACGAGGGGCTCACCTGGGATTACATGGCCTGTCAACCCGAAGCCGCGGACATGACCCAGTACCTGAAGGTGGCGCTGGACCCTCCGAACATCACCTGCGGCGACCCCCCGGAGACGTACTGCGCTTTGGTGAGTACACGAGCGAACGCCAGGCTGGAATAAGCGGGTTTGTGATGTTTACACAGCTGCAGCCACAAGTTTACACACACTATAGAAAAAGACACATTCACTTTTTTTTCTCACTGTTTGACCTGAAACCAGACTCAACTTTTACTGTTTTAGGTCCATTAGGATTAACAAAATTATTTCTATTTGCTAAATGCCAGAATAATGAGAGAAGGATTTTTTTAGACAATTTTTCATGACGTTTACATACAGTAAGTTACTATGCATTTAAACAATTTAGGGGAACCCAGATGATGATGTCATGTCTTTGGAAGCTTCTGATTGGTTTATTGACATTTGCGTTAATTAAAGACACACCCTGTGGTGTATTTGAAGACACACCTGAAACACGCTGCTTCTTTGTGTAACATCAGGGGAAAGTCAAAAGAAATCAGCCCAGAAATCAGACAAAGAATCGTGGACTGGCAATACTTTGGCGTTAAGTATCTGCCGATTCCTGATGTGAACCGATACCAGTGTAGAGACGGCAGAAGGCTCTTATTTCTTTAAAACACTTCCGCAGAGATAGTGTTATGTTATAGTGTTACGTAACTCTTTAACCTTCACGTCTTTGTGTGGAAATAAGCCCAAATCAACCTGTAAATGTTCTCACTACATCCAATTAAAGGCCCATCCAGGAAATCGACCGAACCGATACCATGGAGCCGATACTCGATCCAGCTAATACTTAAGTATCGATACCAGGATCGATATCGCTGCATCCCCACTCTGAAAAAGTCCTATTGTTTTTGTTAATAGTTGGAGTCTGCGGAGTTTCATTTGTTGCTGTTTGATCCGTGTTTATAACATGTGATTTAATGAAGATCACATTTATACATTTATTTTCATGTTTAATTTTAGCCAATAGAAAACTACCCACCAAATACTTATATACCGTATTCTCTGGACTATAAGTCGCACTTTTTTTCATAGTTTGGCCGGGAGTGCAACTTATACTCAGTGCGACTTATATGTTTTTTCTTCATTATTATGCATTTTTTGGCTGGTGCGACTTATTCTCTGGAAAATACTCACAACATGAAGAGCCCTCACCTCTTCAATGCAATACATAAGTACGTTATTAAAGCTGTACTATGGAACTTTTCTGCTGGGGGTCCGCCACCTCCTTGTCTCCATGGAGATGGTTTTGCTTTGCCTAGAATTTTCCACGGGAAAATTCTAGGCAATTCTAGCCACGGGTTTGGACTGAACTGATTTAACTTGATTTATTCAGTAACAGTTGTTTTTATGGCTCAAAAATACTTGCGTTCCTATTGTGCGCGGGGTCGCCTCTCCACGGATCTGACCTGTAACTTGGCCTGGTAACAGCGCCGGTTTGTCTCCAAGAAGAAAGATTATAAGGTTTAAATGGCAGACTGTGGAACATACCAGGCAAAACAGAAGGTGGCGGTTTAGTCGGAGGAGGAGGACTTTTTGCAAAGTCAAGATCGTTTTTTTAGAGACGCATAGATCCAACTTTTTCAGTTCCGAAACCGATTTCGATACTATGGATTTAGGAGACTGAAAACAGCATTTATGTCCTTAAAACAAAAATAAAATAAGACCAAACTGATCCAGATGTGTTCTGTAACTGTTACTCGTCTCTCAAGTAACGACAGAACAACAACATAAAAGTTCTGAGACTTTCTGAGCCGATTACAACAGTAAAAAGTCTCATTACATCAGTTTAAATGTCTAAACAGGATATCGAATGAACCGATATTTGGAGGCCGATATTTGATCCAGGAAGTGTTTCGGTATCGGCACCGATATCTGATCCCAGGATCAAATCGGTGAGTCTCTAAACCTGTTGAACAATTATAAATGTGCACGTTCAATAAATAATTCTTTCATTTTGTAAAATCGGATTCAAATAAACGAGACTGAAACATGTTGAGCCAGAATAAGGTTCTTTAGTTTAAGTCTCTATAATGTGTCATAGACGTTAACTATTCTTAAAACTGCAGCGACAGGCCCAGTGTCTTATCGTTCTGTAAAACTCAGCGAATTAAAGCTCCTGTATCACCAAAAACTGACTCTCATGATCTTTAATCCATGTTCTAATGCTGTTCCTCCTCAAAAACACACCTGGAGTTGTGTTTTGTTTCATTCACACATGTTTGAGTAACACTTTATTATTAGTCTGTCTACATCTCCAAACCTCAAAATGCTCTGTTCCACCTTGTGATGTCATGAAGTGGTAGTTTTCATGTTAACAGCTCCATTTACCTTTGTTTGAGAGAAGAACACAGCAGATTTACTGCAGCGTTTTGTGTGTTAAACATGTGTGAATGAAACAAAACACAGCTCCAGGTCTGTTTGTGATGAAGAAACAACATTAGAACAGATCAGAGGATCGTGAAACATGGCCCTTTAACCCCAGTGTGTTTTGTCTTTTGAATCAACGAGAAACAGTCTTAGAAATCATATCTTTTCTTGTTTTGTAAATTGCCGAAATCACAAAAGCCCTTCAAGCGTTGAAACCATTATTATTATAAACACACTCTTGTTTCTCACATTTAGTCGGTCTAAATTCTAATTGTCTGGCTTTCTGAAAACACTCGTGATGTTGAAAATGAACTCACAATCATGAAAACGTTCCAGTCCCAGCGGCGCCCAGAGCGAAGCGGATCAGGTCAAGTATTTAATTAGCCGAGCCCCCTCCTCCGTCTCATTTCGGCTCCTTTGACTTTGAGACGCTCAGTGTGGGGCGACGGTTCCATTTTGGTGTTTTCAACTCATCAACGATTCTCTCTGAACAAAATGCATTCCTCAACAGCTTCAAGAGCCCTTTAGATAAATGAGATGTTTCTCTAGAAGTATTTTGGTAGTATTTTTGAGAAGTATAAATAGTATCCGCCCCGGCGCAGAGCCAGCTGAGGGGATGTACTGTAAGCATTGAACAAAACACAACTCAGAAAAGATCAACGCTCACTCGAAAACAGCGGAAACATCAGGGAGAAGGGCTCAAAGGACAAAATATTCAAAGACTGAAGAACTAATATCGTCTCCGTCGGGCGGGATCGGCGCTCGGTTTGTGAATAATTTAAGATGTTTTGTAGCTAATGTGTTTTATTCATAGGACACATTATTCAAGGCGACATCTCGGAGGGAAACGCGGACTCCTCGGTCGGCCCCTTCAAGGTTACGAAGGTGAATACTGTGGCGTAAGGGTCAGGGCGGAGCTGCGCCTCGGCTCTGGCTCCGGGGTTACGCTCACACATAATAAGAGAGAGAGAGAGAGGGGGCGGCGGCTACGGGAGGGTGGATTCAGGAGGCCCGTGTCACTTTGGTTTCGACTTAATCTCACTTGTTTGCTGCAGTTTTGAGAGTGGGTCCTAGGGGGCGGCCATGTGCCAAAAAATGCAAAAGAGACAGATCACGATTTGGATTTGATCTCGCGCATATCGTATCTTTACGTAAATGAAGTAAATGAAGTCGCACCTTTTCACAGTTAAAGTGGTTAAATCCAGCTGTGTTACACACGATGACCAGCAGGAGGAGTAAGAGGGAAGAAGTATCTGTATTTGAGCAAAGAGCTACATTCAACAGACGTTCATTTTATTCCGGTGGTTGCCTCCATAGTCGTTCTGGTAGTAGCTCAGTTGGTAGAGTGTTTGTCCACTGATCTGAAGGTTGGCGGTTCGAATCCCGTTCCCACAGATGAATGATGTTGTTGTGTCCTTGGGCAAGACACTTCACCCCCTGTCACTCTTGTCATTTAAAGCCGTCATTAACCAAAACAGTCCTGGATAATGCTCTGTTTTTGATTTGAAACATGAGCCTCTGAATGAAACGACCCACAGAGTCAAAGTCCTACTGGTTCTACAGCTCCATGTCCCATAACTCCACAGATCTGACTCGTTCCACTGCAGTAACACCAGGCTCCATGTTTATTGCTCTGCAGTTCCCCTTTAACCCCCGACTGCTCTGCTGCTCTCACTCCATCAGTTGTTGTGCTGTTTCCTCGTGGATAAATTGGGCCGTGTTTTGTTTTGTGGGTTACAGTGAGCTGGTGTGTTTTGTGGGCCGCAGTGACCCTGTGTGTTTTGTGGGCCGCAGTGAGTCAGTGTGTTTTGTGGGCCGCAGTGACCCTGTGTGTTATATGGCCCGCAGTGAGCCTATGTGTTTTGTGGCCCGCAGTGAGCCTATGTGTTTTGTGGGCCACAGTGACCCTGTGTGTTTTGTGGGCCTCAGTGACCCTGTATGTTATATGGCCCGCAGTGAGCCGGCGTGTTTTGTGGGCCGCAGTGACCCTGTGTGTTTTTGTGGGCGCAGTGAGCCTATGTGTTTTGTGGCCCGCAGTGAGCCGGTGTGTTTTGTGGGCCGCGGTGACCCTGTGTGTTATATGGCCCGCAGTGAGCCGGCGTGTTTTGCGGGCCGCGGTGAGCCGTGTCTGATGGTTTCGCTTCACTGAGCCGCTCTGTTTGGACAGGCACGTCTCAAACCCACTTATCATCAGTTTGTTATTGTCACGGTGGAGCCTGTATCGTCCTGATGATCTCTGCTCTGAATTCAAATACTTCTATTAAATATCCCGTTAAAAAGAATGAAATATAGACTCATGGTGTGAAAAAATAAATAAATAAATAAATAAATAAATAATATTAAATGGATCTATTTAAGGGCATTGATGGCCTGATGCAGTACAGTTTAAGTGAAGGGAGAAACAAAAATGTAATTCAGATGTTTTTCAAATTATCTGGCAACGTGTATAAAATAAATAGACTAAGTTTCTAAGTTTGGATGAAATGTGTAAATATATTTTGCAGGTGAGCGTGTTCTGATACTCGATATCGACCGATACCGAGACAGAAAAAAGCATTTATTTCCTTTAAAGTCAAACAGCGTAAGTTAGAAAATGATCCAAATGTGTTTTTGTAACGACAGACGGCTTCATAAAAATATAAGTTTAATATTATGAGACGCTTTGGGACGTTATCGATTCATCCCCGGGTCGGTTCTTTAAGTCATGTTCTAATGCTGTTCCTCCGTTTCATTCACACATGTTTGAGTAACACTTTATTATTAGTCTGTCTACATCTCCAAAGCTCAAAACGCTCTGTTCCACCTTGTGATGTCATGAAGTGGTAGTTTTCAAGTGAACAGCTCCTTTTACCTTTAGTTCAGTAGAGATCGGGCAACGCCAGGACTGAAATGATCCAAATGATTCTAGTGAAGGTGTGTGGAGTTTAAAAACACAGTGGAGCACTTCCTGTATTACCACTTGATGACATCACAAGGTGGAACAGAGTGTTTTCATTTTGAGAGAAGAACTCAAACATGTGTGAATGAAACAAAACAGAACTCCAGGTCTGTTTGTGACGAGGAAACATTAGAACAGATCAGAGAATAGAGTCCTGTGGGCCCTTCTGTTTGTGAGAGGGAACATTAGAACAGATCAGAGAATAGAGTCCTGTGGGCCCTTTAAGTTAATATGGGCCCTTTAAGTTAATATGGGCCCTTTAAGTTAATATGGGCTCTTTAACAAAACCTTGTCATTTAAAACAATCCAAATGTGTTTTGTAAGTTTAATTTGGGACGTTATCGACACTTCCTCAGTCAGTTCTTTGTAGATCTTTCTCTAGTTTCATTTCTCTAACACCTGACGTTTGCTGGTTCTTCATTTTGTGCCGTTACCGTTTCGGATCCAGTTTATTATAATTTTGTCTCTGTAATAACGAGCTCAGTTTATGATTCGGGTTTGGCCCGTGTGCCTCCGCTCTCGCTAATGTCTCTAATCATGATTGGTTGAGTCAATATATTTTGACAGCCGTCGTCGTCGTTCGTCACGTTTTTGATTTCGATCGTTTTCGGTTGTTGCGGACGCCATTCGCTCAGTTTACTGCAGATAAACTTTTGTATTTACTGATTTGGCCAAACCTTGTGTTTTCTAAATGTGTCCTTCTTATTGGAGCGGCGAACGCAACGACTCCTATAGACACACACACACATTTAGACACACACACACATTTAGACACACACACACACACATTTATAGACACACACACACATTTAGACACACACACGAGCGGAACGGTGCTCAGCGAGACTATATAAACCAAGATATCTCCAGCTGCCGCCTTCATTCAGGGTCAGAGATAGTGAAGACAACAGCACACACACACACACACACACACACACACACGCTCTCCCTCTCTCCACTAAAGACGTTTTGTTCCCCTTCTGGCCCATGACCTTTCCCATTGCAATAATCCAGCATTCACTGCACTGTGTCTGCAGATCGACACGTACAGTACACACACACACACACACACACACACACACGTACAGTACACACACACACACACACACACTCTCCCTCTCTCCACTAAAGACGTTTTGTTCCCCTTCTGGCCCATGACCTTTCCCATTGCAATAATCCAGCATTCACTGCACTGTGTCTGCAGATCGTCCGTATTATGAGCTCTCCGTCGCCTCCTACAGCTGGAGCCGTCTGGCCTTTACCGAACTGGACAGGTCTGCGGGCTTTGACTCTAATTTGACGGAGTTTTTGGAGAAACGGGAATAAAAATATGAAAATAAATGTTTTTATTTTGCGTTGGCTCAATTGTGTTGGGTTCTGTTTATAATATAAAGTAAAGTCTTAGTGTTTAAAGCTCCTGTGTCACACAAACTGACTCTCATGAGGTTTAATCCATGTCCTAAAGCTGTTTCCTCCTCAAAAACAGACCTGGAGTTGTGTTTGTTTCATTCACATGTTTGAGTAACACTTTATTATTAGTCTGTCTACATCTCCAAAGCTCAAAATGCTCTGTTCCACCTTGTGATGTCATGAAGTGGTAGTTTTCACGTTAACAGCTCCTTTTACCTTTAGTTCAGTAGAGATTGGCAATTCCAGGACTGAAATGATCCAAATGATTCTAGTGAAGGTGTGTGGAGTTTAAACACACAGTGGAGCACTTCCTGTATTACCACTTGATGACATCACAAGGTGGAACAGAGCGTTTTCAGTTTGAGAGAAGAACTCAAACGTGTGAATGAAACAAAACACAGCTCGAAGAACTCAACGTGTGAATGAAACAAAACACAGCTCCAGGTCTGTTTGTGACGAGGAAACATTAGAACAGATCAGAGAATAGTGTCATTTGAACCTTTAAAACTGATTAAGATAAAAGAACAAGTCCCACCAAGCCAATGGTTAGTGGTTCAATTCCCACACCCTCCACCGCATATTGTTGTGTCCTTGGGCAAGACACGTCCCTGCGCACCTGTTGGTCCTTTGGTATGAAGAGCTTTGAATGTTCGTGTTCATACATTTGTCTTTGTCAGAATATGAACCAGACTGAGATGAGACTTTTTATTTTGGGATCTGTGATAAGCTCCGTTGGTAGTGTTTGTCCTCTGACCCGAAGGTTAGTGGTGCGATTCCAGCTCCCACAGATGAATGCTGTTGTTTTGTCCTTGGGCAAGACACTTAACCCCCCTCGCCCCCAGTGTCTGTGCACACTGGTGTATGAATGTGTGAGTGAATGTGTGAGTGGTTCCTTGATGTAAAGAGCTTTGAGCCTTGAAGGTGGAAAAGCGCCGTATAAAAATGTGACCGTTTACGTTTTACCATAAAACTGGTTTAGTCTTTACCTGCTGCAAAGTAAATCTCTTCAACTGAAAACTATTTTATTAATGTTTTACCAAACCCCCATGTTCTAGAAAACAAATCACCTTTAGTTTAGCATTGGCGCGTGCGAGAACGAAACGAGAGTGAAACGAGAACGAAATGTGAGTGAAACGAGAGCGAAACGAGAGCGAAATGTGAGTAAAACATGAGCAAAACGTGAGCAAAACGTGAGTGAAACAAGAGTGAAACCGGAGCGAAAACGAGAGCAAAACGAGAACGAAATGTGAGTGAAACGAGAGCGAAACGAGAGCGAAATGTGAGTAAAACATGAGCAAAACGTGAGCAAAACGTGAGTGAAACAAGAGTGAAACCGGAGCGAAACAAGAGCAAAACGAGAACGAAATGTGAGTGAAACGAGAGCGAAAC
>JACM01005362.1:0-27462 GCA_000787095.1 Periophthalmodon schlosseri
AGTTATGAAATCCAGTCATTTAAAGTGTACTGTGTAACTTTTCTTTCTACACCTTCTGCTTATCTCAGTTGTCGCCACCAGGCCAAATTACAGGTCAGATCTATGGAGAGTCAAACCTGCTCACAGTAAAATGCATGTTTTTCAAAGTAAAAAATGAGTCCTAGGTTGATAAGTTTACTGTCATATTCCAAGTAAAGCAATAACATCTCCATGGAGACAAGTAGTCAGCATATCTACCATCATAAAAGTCACGCAGTGCATCTTAAACATCAGGAAGGGCATCTGATGTAAAACTATTATTGCTATACATGGTGACTTGAAACAATAGAACTATTTTTATTTGTCGTTATTCAGCCTCAACATTTTTCCATCTTTGAATCCTCAGCCCTTTTCCACTCTAACCTGCTTTTATCTGTGTATTTCTCCCTCCTGTCTCCTCTGACATGTAGCTGGTATTTCCTTGATGT
Source organism: Periophthalmodon schlosseri (assembly GCA_000787095.1). NCBI lineage: Eukaryota > Metazoa > Chordata > Actinopteri > Gobiiformes > Gobiidae > Periophthalmodon > Periophthalmodon schlosseri. The sequence goes on from JACM01005362.1 coordinate 468, forward strand.
TTGCAGAGCAGCCCCCCTGCACAGGCTCTGTGTGTGTGTGTGTGTGTGTGTGTGTGTGTGTGTGTGTGTGTGTGTGTGCGTGTGTGTGTGTGTGTGTGTGCGTGTGTGTGTTTGACCTGTGATGCTCGATCAGCCCTGTGTCTGATAGAAAACCAAAGGTAAACTCTCCCAGGAAAATCCCCACTGCTGAACTGGCCTTTCCCAACGAGCAGAGGGCTCCCACACAAACACTGCTGAGCTCCAGACTAGACATATGTTTAACAAGACACAAAACTGAACATGAGGCCAGAAGACGACAGCAAAAACTGTGTTGGGAACTCAAAGCCAACCGGTGGTTTTCAGATTTTAGAATTTGATGATGTCATTCTCCAAGAGCCAGTTTTCCCCATCGATTGCATTACACAAAATATAAAAGGTAAATCCACCAATGTTAAACCTAATCATTTCTATTACTGACTAGACCCAAGAACTCACTGTATTACATGTACATTGTATGCATATATATGTATATTTTGTATCTTGTTTTTTTTTTCTTTTTAACTATGGACCAAATATTGGTGTCTGAAATAGTTTAACTATATGCATTTTAGCTGCCCCATATGTATTAATATGCCTGGGCTATTTTTAGACGTTCAGCTTCCTGTTATCAGCAACATTTTCAGAACTTTTTCCCATTCAAAATATATCATATTTTGTTTTAAATTGTTCTTTGCTACAACAACAGTTCTACTTTCTCTTCATTCTGAAACCCTTATAATGATGTGGCATCTGAAACCCAGCTCTAGGGAATCAGCATTACACTATACTTTTGTTTTGTTCAGTTTTGTATATTCTGGTGCTTGCTGCTCTGTAGTGGTTCAACGCATTGCACATAATGTAAATGGTCACATTTATATAGCACTTCTCTGCCCTCAAGGCACTCAAAGCACTTCACATCAACAAACCAATCATCCATTCACACACACATTCATACACCAGTATAAACAGACACTACAGCAAGAGGGTTTAAGTGTCTTGCCCAAGGACGCGCCGATGTTTATGTCACCAACTTTCTTATCAACTGTAATTGTTTGCCAAATGTCTCCACCTTCTCTCTCCCCATTTTACTTACAGCTGTCCAATGCAGCCTTTGGACCAGAAAACTGTTAATTAATAAACAAATAACATATTCATTATATAAATTTGTTTTGAAGAACAATTTGGGTTACCACAAAAAATGTTGCAAATGAGCCACTCATATCTACAAGAGAGCGATGTTATGAGTTGTACAGTTGTATATTGACATCAAAGGTTGAAGTTGTTGGATAAAACCGTTGACTAACCTTGTCCACTCCCACCTCAGCCATTTTGTCATTCTCCATAGCAGCAACCCATTCATAAATAAATGTACTTTGTAATGCCACATCATTTGTATACTTCAAAATACCTTTTTCAATTTGCTTCTCTACATCACAATCCTGTATTGGAACTAAATCTGCCATACCATTACCATTACCTTCTGTTCATCACTGCCAAGGTAGATCTGTCCATTAAGCCTCTATATATATCCTGGTTATTGCCTACAGTGAACACACAGCTGCCAGTACATGGTTTGCACTGTGCCTCTCTCAGTTCTGATGGAGGGGCATTAGCCTTGGCTGTACATATGGGGACTGGACTAGGGTCAGTGGTCGCAGCTGAGTTGTATTGGTCCCACAGACTCATGCATCTTTCAGAGTGGAGCGTGTGTGGCATTATGCATAGACTCTGCATGTGACAGAGGGCTGAGGAGGAGGAGAGGGACAGTATTCCAAAACCCACTGTGAGTTGAATATATTGTCGCTTGCATAAACAGAACTAACATTACACTTTACGAGAACTTGGGGTTGGCATAAATTATGTAAACAAAATTACAAAATATAAACTTGTGTGTAATGATGGGGCTCAGTTGGTAGAGCGTGTCCATTGATCCGAAGGTTGGCGCTTCCAATCCCGCTCTCGACATAAACATCATTGGTAGAGTGGTCAGATCCATTGACCCACAGGTTGCCAGTGTGATTCCAGCTCTCACAGATGAATGCTGTCATTGTGTTCTTGGGCAAGACCCTTAACCCACCTTGCCCGTAGTGTTTGCATACACTGGCGTATGAATGTGTGAAGTTCGAGTGCCTTGAAGATGGAAGAGTGCTATATAAAAATGTAACCATTTACCATGATGAAGAGAGCTAGTATTTTGAATATAAAGGTACCATTTTTTTTGACTCAGTTGATACCAGGCTGATGATACTGATTCCAAGATCAGTTCTGATACCACAGTGACAACCACCGTCTTTTCTTTTGTCATTTTGTCATTTTTCTTCATATGTTATGAGGACCAGTTTCTAAGCTTGCGGCAAGGTAAGGCAAGTTTATTTGTATAGCACAATTCATACGCAAAGTAATTCAAAGTGCTTTACAGAATAAGAAAAACATTAAAATCACAATACAAACAAATTCAAACATAAATAATCATCATAAAATTAACATTAAAAGAGAAGAGTGCAGAATAAAAACCTTTCAGTCATATCCACAGCTAAACAGAACCGTTTTGAGCCTGGAGCCTGTTCCAGGTTTTTAGCTGCATAAACTGAAACGCTGATTCCCCATGTTTAGTCCTGACTCTGGGCACCAGCAGGAGGCCGGTCCCTGAGGTCCTCAGAGTGTGAGATGGTTCATATGGCACTAACATGTTGGAGATGGACAATGATACACCCTTGAAGGACTAGGTAGATATAGATACTTACTCTATTTTATTGAAAAATAAAGGGCACTTGTATACTACCTACAGATGTGGCAGAATTTAATCCATAGTTATCTAAAGAATCAATACTTTGGCATTAATTTCTTTCGGAAACAGATGTACTGGAGGGTCTACCACCTGCTTGTTCTGACGTATGTTACTGCTATGTCTAGAAAGTTCTACAGTATCAAACTTCTATATCACCTTGAAGAAGAGTTCAGAGTAAACATGTTTGTTTTTCAGCTATACAAAACTCTAACTGATCTAAATGGAACATAGATGTTTATGCCAAATTGTGGAACTTTCCATCAGTAGACACTTAGACTTACTTACTTACTTAGACCTTTAAACATGCAATAATGAAAAATCACACAAAATGTAGGCACGTTTGTGACAAAGAACAACTTAGTAGGAAGCCCAAAATAGTCTATTATGTCCTTTGAAAATAAATCAGTCCATTGTCTCCAGCCCCTCCTCACAGTTCAGCCTGTCTTTAAACAGCCATATCAACGTCACATCCAAAGCACAGCAGCGTATCCTCTGGTATCCCTCTGAGCCTCTTATTTGATCTAATCTGGTTTGCTCTGCTCTTCCTGCGTTTGAACTGTCATTTAGCACTCCAACGGCTACCCACATCCTCCTAAAACATGTCACTATAAAGATGGACTCCCTCATCACATAGCAGTGTTGTAATGATACTAAAATTTTAAATTAAATTTCAATGCTAAGAAACAGACTCAATACTCAATGCTGATTCTGATGTGATGATGATGATGATGATAAAAAAAACTCTATTCAGACAATAGAATGTCATTTTCAACATTAAATGGTAGTACTTTCTTTCACATTACCATGTGGTCTTATAATCCCTCAGTCGTCCAGTAGGTTCCATAGTGGTCCATGGGCGTGTACTAGTCTATGTGTCTTATACTTGTGAAAGATACAGCTCAAGATCATTCTAAAGATATTCAAGAAAGGTTCATTTCTGTCCTGTGAATGTGACTTTTTTAGTATCGATACCTGCTCAAATCAGTATCTAGATTCTATACTAGATTTAGTATCGATTAGTATCTGATTTTTGATACTTTTGACAACCCTATCACATAGAAACATATTGTATATATTTCTATTCCACAATAGAGCCACAGGCAAATGTTCTATTTAGCCTGGTAACTCACATCAGGTTCCTTGTAGATGCTAATCAATGTCTTTGTTTTGCAGGGCCGGAGGCGTCTTGGAGAAAGCTCTCAGATGAAGTGCAATTTCACTAGCGTAATTAGCATTTGTGCTGCATCATTTTGCAGTCATTGTCACTGTATAGTTCTCCAATAATAGCTTGTGTTGTAGCTAATCTCCACACATCAACAACAAACAAGGGCTTTTCATGCCCTACAAACTGAACATGAGATGGAGAGATGGACTTGACAATATTCAGGGTTTCCCCATTACACAGAAAGATGACAGGATACATACTTACTATTTACAATAGTTTAAGCAGTGAAACATAATCTCCAAATGGAATTGGTCCAAAAATACAAATTTAAGGTGCTGTACCTGATTTTACTGTCTTAAAAAAGTGAAAACCAGAATCATTTTAAACGCTTATTCCTCATTTACCTTATGCATTCCAAGCATCATAATTACTCACCATGATGAGTTTATAAGTGCTTTTCACAATTTTCTGAAATCAGACTAAACTTTTCCTGTATTAGGTCAAGTGGGGTTACCAAAATTATTTCTATTTGCCTAAAGGATTTTTGTCTTCATTACTTTCTTCAAAGTCAGAAGTTTACATACAGTGAGTTTACTCTGCCTTTAAACAATTTGGGAAAACCCAGATGTTGATGTCATGTCTTTGGAAGCTTCTGATTTGTTATTGACAACATTTGAGTTAATTAGAGACACACTTAACACACACACCATCCACACCTGTGGGTGTATTTGAAGGCACCTGAAACACACTGCTTCTTTGTGTAACATCATGGGAAAGTCAAAAGAAATCACCCAAGATATCAGGAAGAGAATTGTGGACTTGCATAAGTCTGGTCCATCCTTGGGTGCAATTTCCAGATGCCTGAAGGTGCCACGTTCATCTGTTGTATAAAGCTGGTAAGAGTGTGTCATTATCCACAGTGAAACGAGTGCTGTACCAACATGGACTGAAAGGCCACTCTGCAGGAAGAAGCCATTACTCTAAAAGAAACATACGAAAGCCAGATTACAGTTTGGAAATGCACACAGGGAAAAAGACCTTAATTTTTGGAGACATGTCTTGTGGTCTGATGAAACTAAAATTGAACTGTTTGGCCATAATGAACATTGTTACATTTGGAGGAAAAAGGGGGAAGCTTGCAAGTCTGACAACACCATCCCAACTGTGAAATATGAGGGTGGCAGCATCATGTTGTGGGGTTGTTTTGCTGAAGGAGGGACTGGTGCAGTTCATAAAATAGATGGCATCATGAGGAAAGAACATTATGTGGAAATACTGAAGCAACATCTCAAGACATCAGCCAGGAAGTTAAAGCTTGGGCACAAATGGGTCTTCCAAATGGACAATGACCTGAAGCATACTGCCAAACTGGTGACAAAGGCTTAAGGATAACAAAATCATTGTTTTGGAGTGGCCATCACAAAGCCCTGATCTCAATTGTATTGAAAATTCATGGGCAGACCTGAAAAGGCATGTGTGAGCAATTTGGCCGACAAACTTAGCTCAGTTACACCACTTCTGACTTAGAAGAAAGTATTGAAAAATTGTCTAAAAAAATCCTTCTCCCATTATTCTGGCATTTAGCAAATAGAAATTATTTTGGTAATCCTAACTGACCTAAAACAGGAAAAGTTTAGTCTGACTTCATGTCAGACAGTGAGGAAAAAAAGCATATGTGTCTTTTTATATGGTGTATGTAAACTTCTGGTTTCAACTGCATCTGTACTGGGGCATAACAGATTTTACTTAATTACATTAAAGATAACCAATTATCACCTATGGTTAAGATCGTGGATACAAGCAGTCAAAATGAGTTTCCTTTGCAGGGTGGTTGGGTCCTCCCTTAGTGATAAGGTGAGGAGTTCAGTCACACTGGAGAAGCTCGGAGTAGAGCCGCTGCTCCCTGGAGAGGTTTTCCAAGCACGTCCCACTGGGAGGAGGCCCGGGGACCACCCAGGACATGCTGGAGGGACTATGTCTCTCGGCAGGCCTGGGAACGCCTTGGGATCCCCCTGGAGGAGCTGGAGGAAAGGAGTGTGGAAAGGAAAGTTTGAGCCTCCCTGCTCAGACTGCTGCCTTCCGCTTTATCCATTTTCTTCTTGATAAAGTGAAGAAAATGGATGGATGAGTACAGGCCTCTTAATGTATGAAACCTTTAACTTGATCCATTTTCTTCTGGTGTGTTTTCTCTACATTTGGGAGTGAAACTGAATTATTGCAATTTACATTTCAATTGTTTGGTTTATTTTTCCTTCCAAGCAATTTTTCATGGCAACACCCAAAGTCATTATAAGACTGATGTTTGTAAACCACTCTCTCAACACCTGTGACTTCAAACTTATAATTGTGGGTGGATATTTATTATTTAAACTAAAATCTGTACACACAGTTACTTCTTTGTGCGGATCACAATTTTCATACCATTCGATTTTTAATTAATATATACATTAATTAATGTATATATTGTAGGAGTTGTAGAATGTTTTATCTTCCCCTCACTCACTGTAAATGAAAGGAAAAAAACAATTTACAAGCCCAATTATAAATCACTTTCATTAGAACCCTCTTAACAACAGTCTGTTTAGTTAGACTTTGTTGCTAATATCCCATTCACACAATAATAACACAGCTTCCCATTGTCCCTGTCCTTGCTGCTTTTACCACCATGTTTTCCTCCACTTCATCCTCCCCCTCTCCATTTGCCTCTGTGCTGTGGAGATCACAGAGGGGGGCTTTTATTTTGAAGTACAGCCATGTGGCCTCTCTACCTCTCAGCATGTCTCTCTCTCTCTCTCTCCTTCTCTTTCTCTCACTCTCCTCCTTTCCCTGTTTCTCTCTCTTGATCTAACTCCCCCCTCTGTCACTCCCCTCTCTCTCCTTTCTTTCTTGCCTCTCTCTCGCTCTGTCACTCCCCCATTTTTCTTTTTCTTTCATTCAGGTTTCTCTACTTTACTGTTCTTTTTCTTCCCTTTCGCTCAACTCCCTCATTCCTATTTCCTCTCTCTCTGTTCTTTTCTCTCTCACTCCCCCTCTTTCTGTTACCTCTATCTCCTTTCTTTCCCACCTCTCTGTTTGTCTCTCCTCTTTACTTAACCCCCCCTCACTCCCCTCTCTCTCCTTTCTATTTCCTCTCTCTTGTTTCTTTCTCTCCACCTCATCTTCCCCATCTTTCCTTTCTTTCTTTCATTCCCTGTCTCTCTCTCTTTCTCTCTCTCCCTGTTGGACCTCCTCAGCCTCTTCATTGTTGGACAAAGTCTCCTGGTTTTGTTTATGCCAGCAGCACTTGAGCTCAGAATGAGAAATGCTGTGTGCTTGGTGTTGTATTTGCACTCAATAGTAAACACAAGAAATGCTAATGCAAAGAAGCCAATGTGGTAAAGACTATATCACTGTCACTGTTTATTTAAGCATAGTCATTACATAGAGGAAAGCGACCTGGATAACTCATTACAGTAGTCGGGGGTTACGGGCTAGATTAAATATACAAATGTAACAAATAAACTTTTTTTTTGTTGTTGCTGTTGAGCCACACCAGTCTAGTTACATCCTCTCTAAGGGTTTGAAAGTTAGCTCAGCTGGGCCAAAAAAATACAATATAAGCCGCTCTTTGTGACAAGATCTCTGCACACTGTTTGCATCTAAAACATTTCATTGATTGCAAGAACAAAAGAAAGATTCTGACACTAAAATACATTAGCGCTTTGCCTTACCGTCTAAAAATGCTGTTCTAAAGCTGTGCACATGGCCAAAAACATGCATGTGAATACTTTGCCTATGTGCCAAAGAGTTTGTGGGAGCAACAAACGAGTTAGATATATGCAAATCCATACTTCCTCCTTTCACTGCTTGAAAATCGGGTACCTCCGGAAAGCTTTAGGCAAGGCGAGTTTATTTGTATAGAACAATTCATACACAAAGTAATACAAAGTGCTCTACAGAATAAGAACGACACAATACAAACAAATCAAAACATAAATAATCATCATAAGATTAACATTAAAGGAGAAGAGTGCAGAATAAAAACCTTTCAGTGATATGCACAGCTAAACAGAACCAATTTGAGCCTGGATTTAAACATTGTCGAAGTAGAGGTCCTAAGAGTGTGAGGAGACATGTGGGAGATGTACTTTGGTGCTAGACCATGGAGAGACTTGTACACTTTAGCGTACACTCTATTGTCCTGCAGTGAGTGACCGAAGCACAGCGCCCAGATCCATCTCCAGATCTTTGTAAGGATCCTGGCTCAAGATCTAGTCCACACATATTGTATATTGGCTAAGTTTACATTCACACCAATTTGATTATTATCTGATTTCTGAAAGAGCTAGAAAGAAAGAAATTACAGGATTTTGCTGTTTACGTTTCATTTTAATAATCTTATTCACCTTATTCTGGAAGTTGCCGTAGGTGCCACCATCACCGTTCAGGTTGTATTATTTTACATGGGGCTGCTGATCTTGACAGTAAACAAGTTCTATAGGGACTACAGAGCCGTTTTAAAGCCTCACAGAGAATTTGTGTGTTGACATGTTGGTGCATATGGACATAGAATGTTTTACACAAATCAACCTGCTTTATGTCATATTTTAGCAGCATAACTTTTCCCAAATTCTCCATTAAAATGAAAGGAAGTTCCACTTAACTGAAAGTTCCATCACAAAGAAAGCGAGATTTAGTAGCATTTACGACAAAAGTGGGCAGGGCAGAATAAGGTCAATAACTCCAAAAATCCAATAAGACTCAGTTATGGTTCTTTGGTGAAGACCACAAGACTTTATTTTTGCAAAGGATGTTGTCTTGTCAATCTAAGCAATGTTGTGTTCCCATCCAATATAACACTCATTCACTCTTATTGATCAAATATAATTTTCGCTACAATTTGATTTTGTCTTGTTAACAATATCTTCTTATATTAATTCTCTGAACATAAACAGCACAGACTTTTAATCATCGCTACATACCCCCAAAATTCTAATTCATACATTATTCCTCCAAAATCTGAAGTTTACCCCAAACTATTACTGAGAGCTGACTGCAGACCTCTCAAACCTCTCAAGACCCAAGCATATCATAGACCATTAGAAACTCAAATTTGATCAGTTGCACAGCCCTAGATAAACTTAAAAGTGAAGAACACTCCCTCTTATCCTGGGATTGCCTCCATATTCCCCAGAAAACACTGGAGGAAACGTTTGGGGAGGGGAAGTCTAAACATTTCACTTTCATTCACGGAGTTCATAGTATTTGGTTACTTTATTTTCCTTCCGAGTTCCTCCCTGCTTCATATTCCGCAGCCCTCACAGTTTGTTGATGGCTGCTATCAGCTCATTCATTCTGCACTGTGACAAATACGAAGTGAACTGAATGAGTAAAAGACATTTCGATATAAACGCCACTGACACGGGATCAATGGAGGGACATGGAGCAGTGACAGCCTGAACTCTATGGGCAGCATCTATCTAACCCATATCCAACAGAAAGACTCCCACTCCGCATACAAAACACCTGAATGCCATTCACGGAGCATCCCGAAGTGAATCCAAGGCGGAGATATCATCTGCCCTTTTCCGAATGCTGCTGCCAATCCATGGAGCCCTCTGACGATTATCGACAATCAATGTCTATTTACCTGCCATTCACTGGGCCTGAATACAGCGTGTGAAAGAGGCGACATCAGGGGGACTTTCTGAAATCAAAGGATGAATGGAGCAGCCAGGGAGCTCTGTATTTGTTTAAAATTAGATCTAAAACTAGGGCAGATGTCAGACGCCAGAGTTGCATTGATTTTAAGACTGGCACTTTCAGATCACTGTGATGTATGGTGAAAAGGATGACCTCAAAGCTGTCCAAAGGTGTAAACAAGTGGGAATAACATAGTACTTTAAAGTTATGCGGACCATATCAACAGGTTGTCTTTGAATGTCCTATATTAAATGTTAAGTAAAGTGATTTTTTTTCTACCTCCAATGGCCATTCAAAACAACTCACCCACTCAAACACACATTCATACACCGGAGTATGTAGATGCTGAGGGCATGGAGGGTCTCGCTTACAGACACAACAACTGTATTCACCTTTGAGAACTGGAATCCAACCACCAACCTGTTGTCCAGTAGATGTGACCGCTCAACCAACGATGTTTATGCTGGAAGTGAGATTCAAACCGCCCACCTTCGGATCCGTGGACAACCAGCTGAGCCAACAATATGTATTATTCAGGTTTATAGAGTTAGGTTTTGAACATTTAAAAAGGTCAGATAGATTTGCATTGATATAATGAATGAAGGGCAGCTGGTAGAGTGTTTGTCCACTGATCCGAAGGTTGGTGGTTCGAATCCCTCTCTCGAAATAAAACACCATTGGTAGAGCGGTCAGATCCACTGACCCACAGGTTGGCAGTGCGATTCCAGCTCCCACAGATGAATGTTGTTGTTGTGTCCTTAGGCAAGACACTGAACTCACGTTACCCCCAGTGTCTGCGTACACTGGTGTATGAATGTGTGAATGGGTGAGTGGTTAATGATGTAAACCACGAACAGTCAACATTTCTCGTAAAAAAATACTTGATTTATAGAAATTAATAATTCCACCCAATAACAATAAAGTAATACTGATTCATTCATTTTTGTCTTCTTCCATTGAGAGCTGAGTCGGTCTCTTATTTTCAGAGGTCTAGCTTGCTTAAACCCGACACATAAGGTCTCGCTCCGTGGCTGTGTAAATGCGATGGATATTGAGTGCCTCATCTTAATTTCAGAGGCAAGACTCTGGCAAAGTATTGATTTATATAGTAGATTTGAGATTAACATGACATCCATCAATGTTTGCTCTGACCTTGTGCTAATGGTATTCTCAATTTAAAACGCAACACTAATTTCAAATGAAAGATGAAGACTATTTTTGACATTTAGTTTGCATGTTCTTCCTGTGTCTGGTTGGATCCGGGGACTCCAGTTTCCCCCATAAACCCTAAACATGCTCTGTGGACAAATTCTCCAGCTAAGGCGGCCATGACCTAGTGTGTAGCTAAAGCTCAGGAGTCGGGTCATTACACTGCGGTTGCACCCACTGCTCCTAAGAGGGTGGCCATATTTGCACCTCATATCCCCTTTAAATTCAGTCTCCGGTTCATGCATGACCCTTTGCTGACCTAGAAGTAGGGAGCAGGTGAGAATCAGATGTGTGGTTCTGAACATTAAGTCAATGAATCAGTTTCTACTTTTCAGTCATTTACGTATATTGTAAATTTCAATAATCAAAATGAAATATAATGTATTGTACTGTACCCAATTTTTTACTGTGTATTTGAGCAAAATGTATCTTACCCCAGTACAGACATATTCTATAACCAGCTCTTGAGGTCAGAACAAATCCACTGCGTACTGTCTACATCTAATATGAAAACGTTTTATGGTCCGATAATCAGGAAGCACACGTTAGCATGCTAATTGTTGTCAGCTTTACTGTCACGGCAAAACTCCCCCCGGTTTCTGAGAGTTGTGAAAAGTGGTTATAAACTCGTCACCGTGAATAATTAGGAATGATTTTTTTTTTCGTGTTTTGAAGACAATACAAATCAAGTACAGTGCCTTTAATTCCCCCGTGCACATCTGTCTCTGTACACACTGGATTCAGTTTTTTTTTTTTCTTGTTCCCAGATCCACGGCTGCTTGTTGTAAGGGAGAATTAGCGCTCCTGTCTTTGTCAGTAGGAAATGGGAGCTTGTGTACTTAAACCTCACAGTCATGCTTTTTTGTTCTTTTCCTTTTGAATTGTTGTTGAGCGCAGTGTCATTATAACCTTTAGCGGCGCGGGGCTAATAGAAAGCGCTGTCACTCACTTCTGTGCTAAATCGATATCTTAAACAAGTTTACAGCCCAGAGACGTGTTAGTGTCAGCACAGCAGGCAGCCTTTTACCTGGATGTTTTCTGTCTAAAGGTAACATGCACTTTGCAACAAAAGGCTTCTCAGCTCCAGGCCACATTAGCGCTGTCAATCAGCCTGAGAGGAGAGGAATCCATGGCAATTAGACATTTCTGAAGCACCAAAATCTATTGCGACTATGTGGAGTTCAGACTAATTTAAACGTGTATTGTGTAACTTTTCTTGTGGAAGGTCAGGCACCTGTTTAGAATGTTCTATGGTCAGGCATTTAAGGTCAAGGTGAAGTGTATTTGTATAGCACATTTACAACGATCCGTGCTAACCAAAGTGCTTCAATACTAACGTCGCTATCTCCATGGAAACAAGAAGGCCATACCACCAAGCCATGTTACTGGTTAGATCTGTGGAGAGGTGACCCTGCTCTTAGTTAAAATGGCATGTTTTTAATGTAATTTTGAACAATTAAAAACTGCTTATTAAATAGATCAGATAAATGCATTACTGTGGAGGCAAAGAAGTAACATCTCCATGGAGACAAGAAGGTAGCGGACACAGTTACGTAGTGTACTTTTAACTGTCAGAACTTTTCACCTGAATGTTTAGTATCATGTGATGTAATGTCAGTGAGAATTTTTTTTTTTCTTTGTTTAGTCTGTTAAGTTTTTAAGTCATTCATTCATTTCACCTGAGATAACGAAGCCAGACAAATAATCCATCTGTCCGTCTGTTTGCAACACAACCTGTGAAAGTGTACACTCAATGGCAGGATATTAACACCAGCGCAGACCCGCCAAGGCTGGAAATGGAATGGTACTGAAAAGGCATATGGGAGAAAGAGGCATCACATAACACAGCACAGTGGCTCCATCCCCTCACCTGGCCTTTGTTTAGACTCACCTCTGGTCTTCGTCAGGCCAAAGCTGGCACACTGTCAGACAGAGAGCATCGAGTGGTGAAGTGGTCAGTTACTCTAATTACAGATGTTTGCCTTAAAGTTGTGGTATACATCATTAATCCATTGTAAGGGAAACTAATTCTTTACATTTGTCCCATCCTTCTATGCCATATATTACTTTATGTATTTTGAAATACAAAATATGCATTAAAACATGTAGTAAATGCCAAAAGTAAAATCTGTCAACTGGACAAAAAGTTGTAGGAGTGATGAGCAACTTGGATGAGCAGCGAAACGTCTTCAGCACAAAACGTCTTCACTCCTACAACTTTTTTGTCCAGTTGACAGATTTTACTCTTTGCTTTTACTATGGATCAGACCTGGACGACTAAGGGATTACACAGGCATTAAAACGTGTTATTGTTCTTGTTTTTCTCAAATTCTGCAGTCCCAGTAGACATGTTGAATTACCTGTAGTAGCTACTTGTCTGGACAAGAGGGGGAAGAGACAATGCTCCACCTGTTTCTGTATCAATAAACCTGCAGCAAATGCACTGGCCTGAACAAATGTAGTCTTCAGATTCAACAAACAAAACGCTGTGTTGACCATAAACAATGAACTGCATCGTATATGAGTGAGCAATACGTCCATATAGTCAACACAGACACCTCAGGGACACATCTCAACTCAGAGAATATAGTGGGGTTGTGCTGCTCTGAAAAATGTACAGAAATGCATTTCCAGAGGATTCCAGAGTAGACGTCCCATCCATCTGATATTGGCCCCGAGACGATTTTTCTCCTGTGATGTTGCGAGAGAGGCTCTGATAGTAAATGGGTCAATGGAAAGATAGAGGCGCAGACAGGAGCTGGGAGAGAGGAGCAGCGATATGAAGTGACAGAAAAAAACACAACCGAAAAGTGTCTCAGAACTCAAATAGTGATAAAACTCCAGGCAGACTCAGGCAGTGCATCGGGGAAGAGATTTAGCAGGACAGATCTCTCAAATAAGATCATTTCTGTTCTTTGGTACATCTTGGCTCTGTAGATATAAAAAGTGGTGATTTCTAAGAACAAAGTGTGTACTGTTTGATCAAAGTTAAGCTATAGTTATGAGTTCAGTGAAGGCTTACATTGTTAAAGGAAATGCAACTGTCAGTCGATTCTGAACAGATGTTGCTAAAATTATCTGAAATAATTAATTGTTGCGCATTTTTTAAAAGTGGGTTATGGCATTCATGAAGGAGCTATATAATCAAAGACTTTTCAGCTTTTAAAGGGAAACTATGTGTCTATCTTGTTTGAGGTTGGGGTGAGGGGTGCTTGTTTCCATGGAGATATTATAGTTTTGCCTGGAATGTTTGACAGTAAAGCAATGAACTTCTCTATTTTACGTTTAATCATTTAATCATTTACAGGTGTTTTTTATTGCAAAAGAATACCTTGGAAAGCATTCTTACTGTGAGCAGGCTCGCCTCTCCTTAGATCTGATCTGTAACTTGGCCTGGCGGTGTCACCTGCTTGGTTTCATGCAGTTGTTTAATGCCATAGTGTGGAACATTCCTGATAAAGTAATAATATTTACATGGGGACAAGCAAGCAGAGTTCTCACAATTTGCTTGAAATCGTTTTCCAGGACATTGTGAGTTATGTAATCACAGAGTTGTTTTTTTTGTTTTTTTTGTTTGTTTTTTTTAAACCAAACTGCTCTAATAGCTTGCAGTAAAAGTCGCTATTGATTTGAAATCCAATAATACAACAAAGCAAAGTGTAGAGAAATTTTCAAGGACTAAATATACGTTTTCCAGGACATGTGGCCTTTTTTCTCATTTCCCATGTCTGGAAAGCAGGACAATTATTTTCTAGGTTTTCCAAAATTTCCAGGACGCGTGGGAACCCTGGCAAGTGGTTTTGCCTGAGATTTCAGTCTGGATCCAAGGCTAGAAATTTCCATGGGGCAAAAATGTATATTGTGCCTTACCTTTAATTTAATGAATGAACTGACCTTAATTCAATTGCACAAGCCAATCAAAACAAAGTCACAATCACTTATCCTCCATTACCCCGGATTTGACAAGGTTTATCAGCTTTGAATATTGTCCTTTCTGTTGACATTGCATCTCTCTCTGTGGCGTCCCTCCAGACCAAAAGGCCAGTTTAGACCGTCCCATCACGCCCTATACATCATGCATCATAATTGGCCCGATGAGCTCCCCATCGCCGCGCTGCCATATTCCTGATAGGCTGACATGGCTCTGCTTTGTCTAGCTGCTGCGCTCTGTTTTGCATAAGTAAATGATGAATACAGCTGTTGTCTGCAGATCATATGCTTCAGAACAATCCCTGAGGCGTTTGAGATACGTGCTAGAGCTGGCTGGAGTTTAAGCCCTGTTATAATCTCTATTTATTTGCATTTTGTAAAGAGCAGAAGAGCAGAGGAGGAGAGGAACGGGCTAATTTGGTTTGTGTCCATCTACCACAGAACTATAGTCCCGACAGACCACAGATGGCTTAAGCAATCTTTTTTGGAAATCATTATAATCTAAAATAAAGAGCTGAATTTGACTCATGACTGCGGCTGCATTTATATTACTAATAATGCTACTTTTATACTGCTGCAAAGTACCACCACCTCTACTACAATGACTACTGCTACTACAAAATGACTTCTATTCAATTGCTACTTCTATAATTTCCTCTACTTTAAGGGATACTTTCAACTAACCCATTAGTTATTAACATATACTAACATCAGCATAGGTTTGTACATCAGATGCCCTTCCTCGTGCAACCTTGTCACTCACCTCTCTTCACTGACCTCTGAGTTCACACCATGCCCATTGGACTTTTTGGGGTGAACTACAATTATTTCATGGCTCTGTGATATAACAGTGGATATTTCTTGATGCCTAGTGTCAGTATTAGTGTTTGTTAAGTAAGCATTAAACAACCAGGAGTCGTTTCTTATGCAGTTTTAATGTACGACGTGGAGTCTTAATGCGCTTATACCATGGCTACAAAATGTCTCACCTGTGAATGTGCCAAGCCTGTTCAGTCTGTAAATATCTCTGTGTTTACATTAAGCTAGTCCCTACATCGAGAGTCAAAACAGTGGAGCATTTCATCCCCTTAGAATGAGATGGTTCTATCTGTATTCTGGGCACTTCTGAGATATTTAGGTTCAAAGTTTTGATTGCTATCACAGCAGAAATAAAAGAGCAGGAACATTTATCTGATACATGGGAAGAAAGCGCACCCTCAGGGGAGTCTAAGTTGAAAAACATGAACTTTGTGAAAGTGCGTGTGGTCATTTACAGATAAAAGCTTCTAATTCAGAAAAAGCATCATCAATTTGGAATTATAAAGTTCTATCTACAAAACATGCCAAAAACAAGAACTTATGTTCCACGTATTTAAATCAAACAACTATTTTAGAGAATACTCAATGCTATTGTCAAATGTGAAACATTTTGACATTATATTTTAAATGATTAAGCATCACCTGTATATGATTATAAACAAATAAGCAAATACATGTCTACCCTATCCGTTGCTATGGTGATACCAGCAGAGCAGTGATATAGAACTGTGATATAGCTGTTGCTGGACTCATGCAAAATGAACACAGTACTGTTAGTCGTTAGCACAGGAATTCTCAATGACCATGGTATAATATAATATGTTAAAACATTGTTTTTTTTGGACTCATTCTTCATTCACTCCACACCTGCCCTGGTAGAGACTGATGGCAGTGAGGCTGCCAGTCTGTGACATCGGCCCCTCCAGCCACCACCAATCACTTTCACACACACCACATTGGTCTCAGCTAGAATTTACACCAAATGTTCGGTTAAATTGTTGGCACATGCTCTAATCACTAAGCCAGTGATGCCCTGGGACAAGCCAGGCTGCCATTCTGTGCCATCGTCCTCCACCACCAATCAGATTTTTGGGTTGGTGGGCAAACACTCTACCCACTAAACCACTTCTACAGTTCTTTAAACTTTAATTTTTTGTAGTGATGACTTGCTTAATTTTTCCCACTTTTGCAGTAAAGAAAAATGACCTTTTAATAATACAAGCCAAAGAGCAGCATTCTCTATAATAGTCTAATAAATCCATCTCACCGAGCACTTAAGTCCCACCAGGGCGGCCATGTCTGAGATGATCTTTGGGGGGCATTTGGCTAATCCGGGGTACGTGGCATTATTGGGCTGTTATCTGCTGTTATTAGAGGCCAGTTTAGCGGCTTGTACAGAGCCGCAGAAAGGATTTATGGGTAAAATGAATCTCCCACGGCGACGCTGCCCACCATTAGCATGTATTTAGTGTCCTTGAAATCGCTTGACTCCTCTGTGGGGTTTGGAAGATAATCTGTGCGGGAGAGAGACAGGGGAAATTTGTCATCGGATTGTGTGTTCCATGTGCGCGGGGCCAGTTTTAGATAGCGCCGCTTTTAGGGCCCATGTGTCTTATGCCTGACACGGAGCTTAGTGTTTTGGTTAACAGGAGCGTGTGGAGGGGCTGGGGTTTAAGAAAAAACATTCCGCACTTGGAATAGGGAATAAGGAAATAATCTGTTCTGTTGAAGAGGCACTGCAGAATGGATTGGCTCCAAATGAGCAATGATAATAATGCAGTGGATTTATAGAGCACCTTTCAAGACAACCAAAGACCATTATTCCATTCACTCCATACTTGGTGGAGGTAAACTATTTAGTCAAGCTACATCTGCCCTGGAGCACACTGACAGAAGCGAGGGAGCCAATCTGTGCCACTGGCTCCTTTGACCAGAACCAACACTCACACAGCATTTACACTAGGTGGATGAGGTGTATTGTCTAAGGACACAACAACGGCATCCACTAGAGCCACTGCTCCCCCACGGCACCTGGTATTGCTGGGTTTCAGATGATGTCACCACATTCTATAGGCCAATAATATTTAATACAGATAGGGGCAGCTAAAATTAATATTGTTCAAATGCAGATTTATTTTTATAATATTGTGAGTTCTTGGGTCAAAGTACAATTTAATCAATAGAGAAAACTGGCTCTTGTCCTCCATCTGGGAATATGACATCATCACATTCAAGAATCTGAAAACCACCAATTCCCAGCAGTCTCCCATCCGAGTACTAACTAGGCCCAACTCTGCTTTGAGATCATGCACTCTCAAGGTTGTACAAATTGCCATAATAAAATAACTTTATATTCTAGGTATGCACTTTTAGGCTTTGCACCTGATTTTGAACCATGAGTGAGGAACATGGTTTATATCTGCCCTGTTAGTCACTTCTGTCACTGTGATGTTGAACCATGACAGAGAAACAACTGTCTTCTTCATGACTGGACACAAATAGCTGTAAAGAGGCCATTCCAGAACCAGGTAAATAGAGTCAGGTGTACAATCTCTACGGAAGACCTGAGCGACAAGCAAAAAAAAAAGAAAGAAAAGATGCATCACTTTGGTATTTGGGATCTTTTTTGTTTGTTTTTTTCCCACCTGGTTGAGCTTGTAGGTAAAAGAAAAAAAACAAAAAACAAAAAACTGCACTTTCTTTTTTTTTTAGGCTTTTTTGAGGCTTTCCTTTTTTTCTTTCAGCACCAATGACGCAGTTTTTTTTCTTTTTCTTTTTTTTTTTTTTTTGCACTGTTGGTGTGGTGAGAAAAAATAAATAAATAAATAAAAAATCCTCAGTGGTTTCCTGGTATATTAGTTGAAATTACAAAGAGAAGCAGTGATATCTGAATCAAGGATTAACTCACTTGACAAAGCCTTGACGTTTAACATGGGAGGCCGGGGTTCAACCTTCCCCAGTTGCATTTTGAAATGTATGTATTCACTCTGATAAAAAAATGCGAAAAAGGCACAGTCTTGTCTTTATTTTCTTTTATTTTCTCTGTGAATGGTAAGGGGGAAGTAGGAATCAACGATTACACAATCACACACTGTATAAGTTTGGGTGTATGTAGTCACCCAAGTTGGCAATCCAATTAGCAGTGTTGTTATGACACTATATACCGCTATAGGCTCATGACTTATCTTCTCTGGGACACAGCAGGCTCACTTGCACTAAAAGTCAGCCACAGACAGAGGACTGTGAAAGGTCCTAACCATTCTACAAGGAGTACCATGTCCTAACTACCATGGCTTCTTCAGTCCAGTCAAAGCCTCGTTGCTACGTGGCACGAAGAAGAATCACGCAGGAACTCAGACATTGCAGGGGGCATACGCACACAGAGATGCAAGACTTATGCAGCACCAGCACCAGCAGAGAGTGGGGTAAGGCAGGTGCAGGCACCACCAGCACCAGCTGACAGTGGGGTAAGGCAGTCGTAGGGGGTAGAGCGGTTGGGTGGAAGGACATGTGGGATTGTTTTTAATGAACTGTGAAGCACTTTGTCTTACATTTTGTGTTTAAAGTGCTTTATAAATACATTTTTAAACTTGGTTGTCTAGATTTGCTCTGATCTACACAGTGTGTGATTGTGTAATACATACACTTCAAAAATGCAAATGGGGAATATTGGTCTTGAACCCCCAGGTTAAAACTCTAAGCTTTGTAAGTGCACTAAACCTCCACTCACAGGTTGGTGCTTGTCTTAGTAATTTCAAATAATACACTGGGAAAACACTCTGGACTGTTTGATTTTTTTTTTTTTCACCAGTCACACCAACAGTGCAAAAAAAACAAAACAAAAATAACTGTCAGAAAAAAAATGCAGGCTAAAAAAATAAATCTTTTACCTACAAGCTCAAACCGGAGTAAATAATAATTGAACTTAGTAAATGGAGCCCAAATGGTGCGTCTTTTTTCCCCTTGCTGTGCAGGTCTTTACGCAAATCCAGCCTTGTTTTACTTGCAAATTGTTGGAATTATACAAAAATGATTGAATATGTTGCAAACTGTGAAAATTGCTAGTCACAATGTCAGCTCTCAGTAACTATGGAGATGTGAATACTTTTTCTATTGTGTTCTACAATATGGCATAAAGCGCATCTATCTACATAGCTGGTAAAAAAAAAAAAAAACAAACCATGACACAAATTTTAATGCCTTACTGTGGAACATTCTTGACAAAGCCATCAAATCCCCATGGAGACTAGCAAGTGGGTATTTTCCTTCAGAACAGTTACATACTAGGTCTTCATAACAGAACTGACAGTACATTCTCAGTACACTGTGGGTGAGTTTGAAAGTGTTTTATAAAATTGTAAAAAGCTAAAACATCTCTTTATTAAATGTTAGTAGACCTCTTTTATCCGAATGCTTCATGAGCCTTGACCAGTCTGACGTCATTCTCTATTCAAGTCTATGAGCATTGAAGCAACAAATAGTTAGCCCACAGCTATGAAAGAGAGAGTTGAAAGACCTGAGGAAGGTTTTCTGACTTTTTCAATAGAGGAAAGTACTTGTCTCTCAGGTAAATGCAGGTTTGAACACTACATCTATAAAAAGTACAAAATGTAAAATGTTCTTTGGTTTGAAAGACATGGTTATCTAATGGAGGGCGGTTTGGTAATAGTTCACACTTTCATTCAGATCCATTTTGTGCTTAAGGGTGAGCACTGGTTTAGAACTGGTTCCATCTTGAATTACTACTGTTATCTGCTGTGTACTGTTATCTTAATTCACATTTAAACCTGTTATTAAAATCTAACTCATGTCTAGCTCTCACAAACCCTTTGTTACATTCCTAGTATTCACATGCACAGATTTTCAGACTTGTGCACAACTTTTTCGGTGAAGCAAAACAGGGCTGGACGGCCATCACACAGCCAACACACTCATCCCAAAATGTATTTTTACCAATGTATTTGGCTCTTCATTCCAACTTTGCGACTGCATAATTTAGTTCAAGTTTAGACCTGATTTAGTCCTGGTTCAAGACAGATTGACATGCTTGGGTCTATATTACACATTTTCCGATCTATGTTATAATGTCCTTATCACAAACATACCTGGAGTTGTGTTTTGTTTCATTCATACATGTTAAACACACAAACCCTGCATATTTTGGCTGAGTTCTTCTCTCAGAGAAAAAACACTTTGTTCCACCTTGTGATGTCATGTCGTAATACAGGAAGTGCTCCACTGTGCTTTTAAACTCCATACACCTTCACATGAATCATTTGGATAATTTCAGACCTGGAATTGCCAATCTCTACTGAACTAAAGGTAAAAGGAGCTGTTAACTTGAAAACTACTACTACATGACATCACAAGATGCAACAGAGCATTTTGAGCTTTGGAGATGTAGTCAGAATAATAATAAATAACAACTTCAGGTATGTTTTTGATGAGGTAGCAACATTATAACATGCTCACAACAAGCTTACAAGAGTCAGTTTTGTGTAATATAGGACCTTTAAGTTACTGTAAGGCCTGCTTTGTTTAGTGACAGACCAGTTCAAGTTTAGTCCTGGTTTAGTCCTAGTCTCATCTCATTTGAGTTCAAATTGGGTCCTTGTTTAGTTCTTCCTACATGACTACATTAATTGGACTTTGTTTGGTCCTGTGTTACACCTCATTTAAGCTTGGTTTAGTTTTTGTTATAATTTACTTTCTATTGTAGTATATCTTTTCAATCCAATCCACTTTGGACAATTTAAAAATAAAATAAATAAAAATATTCAAATAAAGCCAAAAATGGTTAAAACAAACAATGATTCGTTAGTATTATACATTTTTATGTTACCGTTCAATAGTTTGCTTGTTGCTTGATTTGGAAAGTTTTTTTAATCAGTGAGCTAAAATGTTTTGTGAAAATCATGGTTGTGCTAAAAGCGGCTTTTCGGAGGCCTCCGTTGCAGGACTAATTCTGTCATTACAACAAAAAAAAGTGCCAGCCATTTCTCCTCAATGTGCCAGTTCTGTGTGTGGTCCCGGCGGTCGGAGTTATTATAGTATGTTAAACTGGGACAAAACCCAAAATGAAGCGTGAGTTATGTCCTACATGGAAATTATGTGCCATATATTCTGTGGCGTTGTGGAGGGAAAGTATATTTTAGGTTTTGTCAAAGTTGAGGAAACAGCATAGTCAATACACAAGTGACATTCAAAGCTGCACATTTATATTTGGTGTAATACTGGCTCACTCTATTGCCTCTATATCAAAGCCCTTGACACTAAACATTGCAGTGTCTCGGGGTTATATCCGATCCTCTCAGACTCCTCCAAACAGTTTGCAAAATAACTTTTAATAGTACAATGGAACTTTTGGTCTCCCAAGCTCAAAAGTTAAAATGCTAAACTTGACAGTAAATCCATAGCTGCTTGTCTCCATGGAGATATCATAGCTGAGCTTTGCCTGTAAAGTTCCACACTATGGCATTTAAGGTGGGACTAAACATCTAAGCTCCTCTCACAACCACCTTTCAAATAGAGCTGCTAACTTGGGCAGTACCTGGGGGACTAAAGAGAGTGAGAGAGGAGGAGAGGCGGGGTCAAGACATATGAGGAACACTGTAATTGGTCTAACGGGTATCCACACTTTAAACTCTGCCTCCGCAGCCAGGTGTTTGTAAACAGAAAGACCTGGCTGAAATCACGGCAGTCTCGTGTGATGTTCCATAGTACTTGGAATTGCTGTGGCCACTGGAGTCAGCACACACAGTTTTAGACTGTTTTGAACAGAAACAACAGAACATTTGGTGCCACCTGTGTCTCCATGAAGATAAATACATTTAATGCTGTACTGTGAAAAAATACCCTCATACCCTCCACCAGAAAAGTTACACTGTACACCTGTAAAATGGCATGGCAAATTAAGAACATCTCCATGGAGGCTAGCAAGTGGTAGACCCTTCACCAGAACAATCAGGTCTGTGGAGCATGTTTTTAGTGCTAATAAAATCTCAGTGAATAAAATAAATGCCTTTTCAGACTTTTTTTTTTTAGCATCAATTTTACACAGTAGGACATTTTAACTCTATACAGTGTAATACTACTGTCCTTACTTCTATTTTGTACATTTTTATGCAAACTAGGGATATTTGCAGCTTTCTGTTCAAAAACAGAAAACTGTGTGTGCTGCTTCCAGAGGCCACGGTTATTTCAAGTACTATGTGACATCACACAAGACTACCCTGATTACAGCCAGGTGTTTCTGATTACAAACACCTGGCTGCACGGGCGGAGTTTGGAGTGTGGCTGCCTATTACACCAATTACACTGTTCCTCATGTGTCCTCTCCCCTCACTCTCTCCTTTAACCCTCCAGGCACTGCCCAGTTTAGCTGCTCTATCTGAAATGTGTTTGTGGGTGGAGTCTCTAATCACTGTCATCTTTTTCTACCTCCATTTCGTTCTAAAAATTCACCTCCTCAGTGGCTGCATGTCTCATGTGGCCTTCCCTGTTTTATGTGTCACTTCCACAGTTTTTCCTACAGGGCACCTCAGTGTGTAGCCTAGCGCTCACAACATGCTAATCGCTCCTATCTATTTTCTAGGTGAATACAGGCCATGTTTTAATCATGAACAACCTCTAAGTGTGCGTGTCGTGACTGCTCTAAGAAAAATGCAGCCGGGAATCCATGAAAATCCAAACAAAAATGTTCGCTTTTAATGAAGTGTTTTTGGAAGTCTCCTCTCTGCACATGAATAAATATGTAAACAGATTTTTTTTTTCTTATTCCTAAAAGACGGAAGTGCACAAAGCTGCGATGATGTTGTGGGTTTATCTGAAATTCACTCTGCTCCACAGGAAGTGATGACTCATAGTTAAGATTTAACTTTAGTTTCGGAGTTACATTTGACTAAGGATAAAACCACAGAATTGGAAGAGTTCTAGTTTTAGAAATTTATGTTTAAAAAAGATAATTCTCAGGAAGTCCTAGTTTCCAATAGTACTGACACAATTTTGGATGGAATGGAATATATCTAACAGATATATCCACAAAAGTAGTAGCTGATATATTCATGTAATGCACAGGTTTTTGACTGTATTTGGGCCATTCAAATCACTTTAAATTCTATTACTCATTCACTCTCCATATTCACTGTACGATAATACTAGAGCCACAACATGGCAAAAAAATAAACATGGCAAAAAATATTCCTCATATTCATGATATTATTAATTTTACTAGACACTTTAAATCAATGTCACTTATCACAAAAAATAGTCAACTTTCTTCCTGAAAGATCTGGAACTTTCTTGTCTCCATGGAGATGTTATTGCGTTGCCTAGGATGTTCCACAGTATGGCATTAAGCTTATCTACATACATGGAGACAAGCAGGTGATGGCGCTAGACCAAGTTACAAGTCAGATCTGTGAAGAGGCCACACCACTTTTTTTGTATTTTTGAGCAATAAAAACATCTGCACTTGAATAAATGTAAGATAGATATGTTAAATGCCATACAGTCTGGAACATTCTAGGTGAAACAATTTATTTTTTCAAGGACACAAGCAGATGGCGAACCTCCCACGTTACATGATGATGATGATGATACTACATAATACGAGACCTTAAGCATTTCCCACAATGCAATCTATGACCACTTATACCAAATGCCAAGCTAACAAGACTTAAATAAAATGTGTGATTGCAAAGCGGTGCCTCTGACTGAAAAAGCCATGAGCAAATGACACAAAACACACAGGAACAGTGAGGAGTGAGGTGGCTGCATGATTCATTTATGTGCTTAAACCTATTTTACACCGCGCCGCTGTTCTTTTGCTCCCAACAATAGACCATAATTCTCAGCGACTTGATAAATTACATGGTTCTCCCTCACGGAAAAGCAAAACGCATCACAAGCCCATTATAACACAGGAAGAGGATGTACAGAGGGGCTGAGGTTAGAGGAGGTGGGAGAGGAGACAAAACTATATATCGATCTCCATATTTATATGTATAGTGTCATTATATATGAACCTCAACCATCTTAAAGGAGCCTTACCACCTGACTCTCCGCCGATCTCTCTCCACTTGTCCTTTTCCTGCTGCGCTGAGGCTGCTCTGTGGGTGAGCACAGACCAACTGTTGAGGAGGGCCTGACGCTCAAACAATGGAGAGAGTAGGAACAGGAAGTAGATGCCAGAGTACAGCGACGTGCTAATTGCTAACTTCTCTGTATCCGTGAGGGAAAAGCATAGCCCCTGAGACAAAAGAGGAGACGCTTTGGGATCTTGAGGTGTTGGAT
Source organism: Periophthalmodon schlosseri (assembly GCA_000787095.1). NCBI lineage: Eukaryota > Metazoa > Chordata > Actinopteri > Gobiiformes > Gobiidae > Periophthalmodon > Periophthalmodon schlosseri. The sequence goes on from JACM01005362.1 coordinate 25,373, forward strand.
CCCCCCCACGCACCAGCAGTCTACACCGCAGAACACAGGACGTCAATGGGACTGTGTGGACGGAGTAAGAGACTCAGGGAATTATAGTACTGAAGCAGAGTGGGCTATAGTTAAATGTATGTGATGTGCGGGGGTACTATATAAAGCTGTGTGTGGTTTAAATACATTCGAGTGGAGTACAGCAGACTATATTTAGCCCAGATATGAAAAGGGGCACTGTGTAACTTTTTTGGTAAACAGACAGAATGCATGTTTTTCAAAGTATTACTGAGCAAAAAAAAATCACCTGTAATTGAATAAATGCAAGATATACATTAATGCCATAGTGTGGAACATTCCAGGGCCAAGTCGTAACATATGGAGGCCAACTGGTGGTACACTCTTCACCAGAAAACTTGCACTGTGACCCTGTAAAACTGGCACACTAACATTTGATTAGAATTTATGAATTGCTATGCCAACGATTCCAATATGTCAACCCATGAAAGACTAAGTAGCCAATCACATGGATTTGTGGTGGCAGAGCTTATATGCTTTAAAGTACAATTTCAGGTTGTCTGGATGTTCTGTTGCCTGGAGCTGAGATACTTGTTAGAAATACATCACTGATAGATTGGTCCAGGACAGGGGTCGGCAAACTTTAACACTGAAAGAGCCATTTGGACCCGGTTTCCACGGAAAAGAAAACACTGGAAGCCGCAAATACTTTTTGACATCTAAAATGAAGAAAACATTGTATATATTGGTTTTTTTTTACCTTTACGCTTTGTATAAACAGCTATAGTGTGTTGCTTATGAAATCCATGAAGTGCTACAGAGACTTTTGCTCCTGAACCTCTGCGCACAGCGTCTGTAAATCAGGGCTGTACGAAGTCACTTTCATCTTTATGTCGTCTGTGAGGCGTGAGCGGTGTTTGTTTTTAACATAGTTCATGGTGTAGAAAAGCTGCTCACATACGTATGTGGATCCGAAGATTGACAAGACTCCAAATGCATATTTCTTGATAAATGCACAGCTTTTTGGCGGTGTTTTGGCGGGCTTCCGCGAGTGTGACACTTATTTTGAGCGACGAAAAATAATAAAATATAATTTTATTTAAATATTTCAAGATCACAATAATCTTCCAGTTTAAATTACAATTTAATAAAGAACTAACACAAATAAAATATACTTCAATTAAATACTTAAAATTTATTTTCCCAAGCCACACGGAGCAGCAGTAGAAGGATGAAAGAGCCGCATGCGGCTCCGGAGCCGGGGGTTGTTGATCCCTGGTCTAGGACATATACACAGGATAAAAGCTGTACAGAGCCATGTCATTGCTATATGTTTCTATATCATTCCCGGCTCTCATTTTGGACTCACATGTACAGCCCTAACACACAATGTCAGTGTGATTACATTGAACACAAAAGTCCTGTCTTTGCACTTTGCTAATGCACAGATGTGATTACGGAGGAGCCATTATCCAGGCTCACGCTCTACAGGCTCTTTATGGTCCTATACTGTGATAAGACAGGCCCATCAACTCATTACTGCAGCGCTGTTTTGACAAGCAAACACACAGACAGCCTAATACTGCCTAATGCAAACCGCCGCTTTCTCCTGGTTTACAATTGGAGCTTGACATAGCTTAGCCCAGCGTTAGACAACATTGTATTTGCTGTACAAACTACTTGTAATTTTTTTATAGGGGCTGAAAGAAAGTGGTTCTTTTACAGTAACTCTGAAGTGCACACGCAGGTTTTTTTTTTTATTTGTCAAATAGAATCTTTAAATTGCTAAATGTTAAAAATGGAAGTGACTGGAGGCAAAATTAAGTAGACCGTAATACAATTTTAACAGTTAACGGACATCAGATCTAGTTGCTAATGACTTAAAGTATTTTTTCTTACATATATGAGCAGCCATTTTGAATTTCCAGGGTAGAGATGTCAATTAGTTTGCTTCTCTATGTGCTTTCTGTATTTCTGGCCTCCAAATTGTATTTTAGTGTGAATAACAGTAGCATATATACCGTATTTTCCGGATTATACTCCAATGCGATTTATACTGCAGAAAATACAGTATGTGTGTGTGTGTGTGTATA
>KN476171.1:0-16352 GCA_000787095.1 Periophthalmodon schlosseri
AACAAAACACCCAATATGAAATAAATGCAGGTTAGATCAGTTTAATGCTATACTCTGTGTCCATAGAGATGTTATTACGTTGCTCCAATGGAATGGAATGGAATGCTCCAAACATAAAATGAAACACCCACCAGAAAAGTTACATCGTGCACCTTTAAAGTAAATCCCAAGAATAAAAAGGCAGAATGCAGAAAGTTAGACTATGCACTGAGACATTTAAAATATATGTACTGGGTTGATTTAGCTAGTCATAAATAAATTTACAGCCCCACAGAGTCCACTCTGCTCTTCTTCCTAAGACACCTGTAGGCTGGTAGTGCATTACAAAAAGGATGTTGGAAAAGGTCAAAGATTCCACTGTGCCGAGACTGAACATTCTCTGAAGTTTGACACCTTAGAACGACAAGAATGTTAATTTCATCCTCAAGTTCGCTCTCACTTAGAACACACCGTCAGTCAATCAATTAGCACCCAAAGTCCACAGGCAGAGCAGGGGTAAGACACAGAGGGGCTAGGACCACCACCACACCACAGTGATGACAGGTGACTGAGGGGTACTTCCCCCCACATCCAAGAGAGACTCTGCTGGACAATGTGCCCAGTGATGGTGATCTATATAAAACGAGAAAGGAAATAATGGTTTTCATGAGAAGGGATGGGTTGGCATTTATTTTCTTTGGCTGGGTGAATCAGTTGTATATGACTGTAATGAAAGCTAAAACATATATGTATTTAAGTTATTGCTATACCCAGAGCCATTATCCAGTACATAGTACACACTGTACGTCTCTTAGGATTGTTTACAGAACTAGAGTTCCTTTTTCTTCCTTCCTTCCAATGGTAACCATTTTGCCCAATTTAACTCTGGCAGCACTTGTACGAACATCCTTTTGAAATTGTACTAAAAAAACAACAAAACATGTCTGTTTCAAATTTTCAGTAGCTTCAATAGTATACTTAAGCTCTAATTAGAAGTACTTAGTGACTTTCTTGACGTGTGAGGGCCCCATTTACTGACAGCCCTGAGGTCAGGGGCAAAACCATCATTAAAATGATAATTAAAGCCTTAAAAAAGAAGGAGGAGGAAATTACATAGAACCACTCTAATGATTAAAACAAGCAAAGAACATTTTTAGCGCTCTGGTCCTACCAAAAGCGCAGGCATTCTCACAAGCAAGTAACAAGTAGTACTTGACTGAGCTTGCACAGTTCGGGGAGCCTGGTTTGCCTTCTCCTAATCTCTCTAATGTTACCCTTCTAGCCATTAAAATAAGTTTGCAGCCCAGAAAGCTTCAACACCTGACAGAAGTGGGAACTCGGGGGCCAAAATTCAGAGCATTGAGTGAAAGTTAAGATGAGGGGATAGTGAAGGGGGCAGGGGAAGGTTGGAGAGGGTCAGTACAGTGTGCTCTCAGAAGGGAAGGGGGAGGACCTACATGCTAAATATTTAAGATGCTCAGCTTGAGGAGGGCTTCACTTTGGGAATAGCCAGCATAGGTGAGCCATCCAAGGAGAGCTTCCACTTCAAAGAATTCTTTGCAACTTTTAAGGATTGAAAAAGAGAGACAATGAAATTTTATTTAATCCTGGAGGTTACGTTGCTTCTTATAGCCGTAACTTGGGCACAGAATCCCAAAAAGAAATTGCTTCTCCCAAAACCATCCAAAGCCCAATGCTGCGATGAGGTGCGCTCGCTAAAGGTCCAAGTGGCCAACCTGACCAGTCTGGTGGAGGAGCTGAGCCGCAAACAGGAGACAGACCTGATGAACGTGGTGAGGCAGATCATGGACCTGGACCAGCAGAACCGACAGCAGGAGGCCCGCGTCACCGAGGCCGAGAGCAAGTACTCAGAGATCAACAACAGAGTGGAAATCATGCAGCTACAGACGCTACAGTCGGCCACGCAGACTTCCTCAGGTGAGACACGCCACTCACATACCAGCACACATCACACAATCAATCTGTATATATGTATATATCTATCTGATAAATTGAGTATACTTCCATTGAGCTTTGCATGCATTTTAACATATAATATTTCAGTAGTAATTTCCATTTTATAAAATGATTCTGAATACATAAAATCTATTGAGGGCTTCAAACAATAGATGACTGCGTATGAACGATTATTTTATTTAATTTACTTTTGCTATAAATTGAAATATTTGTAGTAATGAACCCAAAGCAATTTCCTTACTAGAATAAAAATTATATATCCACTAATCAAAAAGTTCCACACAGTGTCACTATCACTGTTACTATATATATATATATTTTAAGACATTGATGCTAACACGTGCACCAAAGCTGCCTCAGAGCCCATAAAGCTATTATTTATTCAGTTTTTAGATCTCATGTCTAAAGCCGTCAAATAACCTCTCCATCCTCTCCATACTCTCCATATTATCCCTCTCATTCATCTCATCTGAGAGTCCTAATCAGTAGTGGCTGAAGCACAGAGCTGAACCAGGCATGACGTAATTGATTATTTCTCTGGCTTAACAGTTGGACTTAACAAGGAGCACAGTGTCAGTGGCTAGGAGAACACAGAGACCTTGTTGCAGAGTGGTGGAGTAAATTAGAGACAGGAGAAACAGAGCAGGAAGAGATTAGAAGGCGATGAGGGGCCACGCAGACCTTTTCTCAGACTTGTAAATGTTTTAACCCATTATACGAACTCTATAATGACATGGCCATATTGAAAGATTGAACAATAATTTCCCACTAATCTTATGTGTTATAGTAGGTCGAAGGGCTATTTTTTGTCATCTGGTCAATCGCTCCATCTCCATAAAGCTGAAACAATTTACGACATATTTCTGAAGTTCTCATAAAATACATATGGTTTGAGCATAACTGAAGATCTCTCTCCCTCTCCAGATGCCATATACGACTGTGCTTCACTCTATACCAAGAACTACAGGATCTCTGGGGAGTACAAACTGCCTAAAGACGACTTTCTGGGAACACCTGATCTTAATGTAAGTAATACAACAATAAACTATCAGCACATTTACACTGAGTGAAGTCTGATTCTGGTGCCTCTGGCTTTAGGTTTACTGTGATATGGAGACAAAGGGAGGTGGCTGGACAGTCATTCAAAGGCGTAAGATCGGCCTGACTTCTTTTAACCGAGACTGGAAACAGTACAAGCACGGCTTTGGGTCCATCCGCGGGGACTTCTGGCTTGGCAATGAGCACATCTACCGTCTTACTAGGCAGCCCACTGTGCTGAGGATCGAGCTAGAGGTAAAGACAGTAAATGTATATTAAATAAAGGGCAAGTTTACATTGCCAAAAATGAGAAACCATAAACAAAAAGTCCCTGCAATACAAACAGTGCTCATTGCAAAAACTCCTGCTAATAAATCAAAACAGTGACATAATGATGTCCTAAATCATATGAAATGTGTTTTCCGATGCAGGACTGGGAAGGGGAGAGCCGCTTTGCAGAGTACAGCTTTTTCACTCTGGCTAATGAGCTCAACAGCTACAAGCTCTTCATTGCCAACTACAGTGGCAACGCCGGCAACTCGCTGCGCTACCACAACAACACCAACTTCAGCACCATGAACAAGGACAATGACAAATGCGTGGACGACTGTGCCGCACTGCGCAAAGGTGAGATGATTTAAAATCACTTTAGAAAGACTAAATTAATTTTAGTGGCAAAGGAAAAAATGACATAACTTCTAGTGGAATAGTTTTTGCCTAGCGATATATAGATAGATAACGCAACTAAAGTAGCACAAAAAATTAAAATATTAATTTTCTTTATGCTCCTCCAGGTGGCTACTGGTACAACTGCTGCACCGACTCCAACCTGAACGGAGTGTTTTATCGCCACGGTGAGCACACAAGGAGTTCAGATGGGATCACATGGTACGGCTGGCACGGCTCCAACTACTCCCTGAAGAAAGTCGAGATCAAGATCCGTCCCGTAGGGTTTCAACCATAAATGTTTCAAACGCCTCCTGATGCCTTCTGATCTAGTGATGAATGAATGATTTTACCAATACTTGTGAGGCCTAACTGAGGCTCCAGAGGGCAACCCAGACAAATGGAAGATGTTATGATTGTTTAGTCAAATGAATGTGTCATGTGTTTATTTGTACATTGTAGTTCTTTGTGTATTTATCACTAAAATATTTTATTTTTGAAAAGCCTTGATGGATGCTCTTTTACCACTGTCTTGAAAGAAAAACTGGAAATGGGATGAATTAAAATGGATGTATGAGAGGAGTTTGTTTTGTATGATATACAGGCCTGTTCATTACATTTTATTGTACAATGTTAACCATTGTTGAGAAAAATGTCTCTTTTGTAAAATGTGTACAGCTTTGTAATTATGTTGCTAAATGTGATAGAAAATAAACATATTTTTAAACAAAACACTAACATTCACATTATTACTATGAGGTACATGTCAGGGGGTTTTATTATTGAATTTGCCCCTTTATTATTTAAGTAACAACATCTGACGTGAAAGTTGTAGGACACATTGGCCAGTGGCCACCAATGTGCTGTTGAAGTATATAGTATAAAGGTATAGTTTGGCACAGTCAATTCATTTCCCAGCAGAAGCCTTGTTTAATCACTTCCGTGGTATTTTAATAGTGATCAATAAGTTCACTTACTTTTCTAGACAGGGTTAAAATGCAACTATCTTCCAGAAAGGCTGACATTTAGGCTTCTCCTAAAAACAAAACAATTCCAGGTCCTGTCTCTGTTTTGACCCAACAATCACTCGACATTTGCCCAGTCACCTCTGACCTCTGTCCATTTCCTGAAGTTAGGGTCACATGACATGGCAAAAAGACCACACACTCTCTCTATACCACCATATACTTTTACTACAATGAAAACAATAGCAGCCATTTTGTTTGTATTGAAACTGTTGAGAATTCCTATGTGCTTTACATGACGTCTCCACACAAGAGCGCACTGTCTTCACAGGCCCCGGCAATAGGCTCAGTAGGATTCTTTGACTTTTACAAGGTGACATTCAGGCAGGGTAAACATCTAATTAAAGCTACCCATCTCCTTTTAGGAAACAGACTACAGCAGAATAAGGTTGGCTTTAAAAGGACCGGTGGACAGTGACAAATGGCCTGGGCTAAAAGTATTCAATGGGAGACACTGTTAAGAGATCAGCTGCTATTGAGTCTGCACAGAGAGGCTGCCTGATCTAAAAGCTAGCCCTAACCTTTTTATGGAAACCAAGTGCAGTAAAAGGAATTTACAACCATTTTCCACAGGACCCAGAGCTGGCAATACTGCACTTATTACTTGGTCAATACGCAGGGTGAATGTGAATAGGATTTGACCTTGGGCTTTTAGTAGTCGTTAAATGCTTTCTCACACAAAACAATCAGATTCAACAAAGCAGAGATAGGGCTGTGCTGTTTTATGAGGTGTCACAACATTTTAATGGGCTACATTAACAAGCCGGTCAATTAGGTAGTCAATTTAATTTGGGATGTTATGTTAAATCTGTAATGAGCATTTATATAACATTTAAATTAAGCATAGCAGGCTATTATGTAACTTTATAATGAAACTCCAGGCATTCAAATCTTACAGCAGTCACTCCATTTATATTATTATTTCACTCTGTTCTTAATCAACATGGAAGAGAATAATTGTAATGGACTGCAAAATAAATGCATCATTCATATACATTCTATATGGAGTTTAGGGAGGGAAATCAACAATGGATGATATTATCAGTTGCACGTCAACATTTGTAATATCAAGCATGTCCAAGTGTGGCCATACCGGCTTGTCAAAGCCTGATCTCGTCTGATCTCAGATGCTAAGCAAGGCCAGGCCTGGTTAGTACTTGGATGGGAGACCACTGGGAATATCAGGTGCCACGGTGGGGCTACAATGGCAAAAACTGACAGGCAATGTACTTCACCCACATTGACTAGTAGACTAGACTGGTGTTGTGTGTGACTGTTGGTGGTGGTCAGAGGGTCCGATGGTGCAGATTGGCAGCCTTGCTTTCACCAGTCTGCCCCAGGGCAGCTGTGGCTACAATAGTAGTTAACCACCACCAAGTGTGGAGTGAATGAATAATGCTCTGTAAAGCATCTTTGAGTGTCCACAAAAGTGCTATATAAATCCAGTGCATTATTATGATGTTGTCTATAATAAAAACAAATTAAAACATAAATAAATAACACAAATAAAACTAACTTGCAGTGTAAGATGATATATCTGCACTGTTCATTTCACAGCTTTGTTTTGTGCTCTACTTGATTAACCAAGACATTTACAGGCACGTTCAGCATATTTGTTAACGACTGCCATTTCAAGATAATCCTAAAAAATACTGAGACATATGCCCACTTCTAACTAAGAGATTAATTTCAATGTGGCAAGAAAAAAATTATTATGTTTTATGGCAGAAACAAAGTTATCAGATCCTTTCCATTTATCCAAATTCAACAGATCCAGCCTAAAAACAGACCAATTCCAACAAAACCTGAGCCGCCTGCAATAAATCCTTGAAACAGCCCAATACAAACTACCACTGTCATAGTGTCCACGTATTACAGTAGGTCTCAAAGCCATAATACCTCCACAATACTAAATACCAAATACTCTTAGGGCTTAGGGGTTTTACTTGGTGCTCATCAGCCACTATTTTATGGGAAATCCTGGAGAGGTGAGGAGCAGATGGTGATATTGAAAACACTAGAGGGCCGGCTCCCATCATTCATCATCATCAAGGCTCCTGAGAAATTGAAAGCAGGCCCCGGAGAAACACAATTCCAGACACGCGTAGATGAAACGGAGGCAGGCGTCCAATTAGATGCCTGGGAAACAGATTTCGTAGTGCCATGCCAGAGATGGAGAAATAAAGTAGGAGGAGCAAGAGGGATGGAAAAGATGACAGCAGATAGCGAAGGGTCTCTGTACATTATCATTTGTGGGGTTTTATTAGATCAGGGCTTGTGGATGTGTTTGTATTTGAAATGGAAGTCTAAACCAATGATGGTATATCAGAGAGGCGGCTTCAGAGCGACTTGTGAGATAAAAATGTGCCCTGCCAGAACAGTAATAGTCAGTATGTACTCATGAATACGAGTCATTTAATAATAAAACTGAACTGTGCTACTGGAATTTTAAAAGCAGTAGTAAATTATTAAAGCTGAATTTGTGCCACACAAGATGATGGCCAATACATTCTCACATAGTCTGGATCTCATTGTGTAATTAATCACTCCCACGATGAAGGTAGAATTTATTAAAGAGGGGGTATTATCCAAAATTGACTTTTTTGAGTTTCCTACCATGTTTTTATGTTGTTCCTTCATCAATTTTATGTCATGCATGTTTGAGTCTTGCAATCTCTCCCAGACACTATTTGAACCCTCCTAATGATTATGATACACACGTTAATATAATGTTTTACGGCAAATATAGAATTTTCAAAACAATATAAGGTAACTTGGTGATCCAAATATATCATCTGTCAACATTTAATATCCCGTAGAAGTGTAATACCCTCTCTTTAACAGCTTTGGACACAATGACCCAACAATTCGACCCACCAATTCCTCTACTCTTGTGGGCAGGAGTTAGCTTCCACATCCGAATAGCATGTTAAATGATGTGTGATGGATTAGAGGGTTAGGGTTACCTACCTAATGAGGGATTCCAGGATCAGAGGAGAAGCCCCTTTCTGAAACTCCAGTTCTTTGTAGTGCAGAGCTTTGGCGTAAGCTCGGCACTTGGCAGCTCTCTCTCCTAGCAGCACAATACCATTGTCATCTCTCAGAGGCAAAGGGCCCTAAAACAAGAACAAAGTGTATGTTTCACATTTTTATTTAAAGTTCTTACTAGTTTTGATTGTACGGTAATTTGATTTAAGATGGCAAAGATGTGACAATTTATAGGAAACCCTCTGTTCCCCCTTTCAACTGACACTTGACCTCACACAGGCTAACCCTGTTAAAACACCACATTATGGTCAAAGTCTTCTAACCCTGAATAACATGGGCTTCATCTAATGGGCACAACATGTGTGGTGCCCAATTGGAACCTGAGCTCTTTAGCAGCATCTGTGAAAGATATTAACGTAGGAAACTTGTGAACATTCACATCTTTTCCACACACAGCCTCCTGTGTTTTCATTCGTTTAAGACAAATTTTACGAATTTAGGTGATATTACCTTTGTAAAACATAAGTATAAACTATGCTATAAAGAAAATTATGTACTGTGTGTTTTCAGATGCTGCAAATCTTTGCAAATTACTGTGGCACCTTGGATTGGAAAGGGGACTGTGACTGTCTTTTAGTGAAACATTTTTATGTTAGCTAAAAAGTGTGTGGCTAATAAGTTTTGAAAACAACAAGTGACTTGAAACTGAAAAAGATTGTGCCCTGTGACTGAAAGTAGATGCAACAGGCTCTCCATTTCACTTGGACCATTTGAGTGACAGCTGAAAGGACTATGCAGCATGATTGGGTTTGCTGATGACTGCTGATGAATGAATGTTGAATAGGGCTGACTTTGGTTCACTAGCCCTCTGATAAAGTTTAATGTGCAAGCTGTGAGCGTTACAAACCTTATCACTATGCTCCATGAACTCGGCCAAGTTGAGCAGCGTCTGGGTGACTTCAGCGATGTCCTGTGATGTTAGTGCTAGCTCAATGCTACGGATCAGCTCATCCTGCTGGTCCTCACTCAGCTCCGACCAACAAGACAGGAAGGCCGCGTTGAACAGATCTCTGAAGAGGATACAGGAAAATACATGTTACTTTAAACAAATGTGAAAATGAATTTTGAAAGAAGTAAGAAGTAATTGAAGGGGTAATGTTAATTTGTAATAATGATAAAGAGTTAAACACAGGCAAAAAAAAAAAAAGGCAAAGTTAGAAATTAACCTGAACTCTTTGTAATAAAAAAGCATTTAATGTCAGTTAAGGTTGATGCTGTAATGGAACAATAAAATTGGCATTATCACTAAAGCATGTCTAAGTAAGACTCATATCAAATAATAGCTTAGAATGGAATGCATTTATGCAACAAAATTTAGATTTAGACCACATACACATCTGGAAACTACTAATATTACCTATACCGTTTCATTTCTCTGACAGCAGCAGCTAAAGTTTCAGTGCACAGGTGGTGCACTGCATGAAGACCTGTTTTCTCACGCTTCACCTACCACTGCCTTTTTTCTTACTTCTTTTGCCGTTTGTCCATTTATTATTGCCCATTAATGTTACAATTTATGTTACCTGTGCATTTATTATGAAGCCTCTTAAAGCGCTGTGCTGTAAGCATTATTCATTCACTTTATACTCAGTGGTGGGAAGCTACTATTGTAGCCACAGCTGCCCTGGAGTAGACTGACGGAATCAAAGTTGCCACTCTGTGCCAGTGGCCTCTCTGACCACCACCGACACTCGACTTAATATTAAGCAAGGTGGGCAAAATGCCTTGCCTAAGGACACAATGACAGAACTTGGTCCGAGAGGGAATCTGATCCTCCAACCTTTAGGTTGGGGCACCACTCTAACCTCTGCTCATTATTATTACAACATACTGACAAGAGTAACTGAAAAAGAGTTTTTAGCCACTATTGACATTAATAAATTAACATAAGGTGGGAAAATTCTAACATAAAAAGCTGACAAGCTGACCCAATATAAAGAAGAAAATTTACCCTGCATCTTATATGTTTATGTTCAGGGCAACCTGGTTATGCTTCCTTTGTTAATGAAGCATAAAGTTTTTCTACATTTGACTTGGGAAAAAAGCATCTTGATTACACAAAATAAAAACAGACCAGGCTTATACAATTGCTATACTAAAAGAGAGCTCAATGGCATTATTCCTTTTTAGCAATTGTTCCCATAATTTAGAACACAATTCTACATCTGGAAACGACTATCTCCAAGAACAGCCACTAAAATTTCAATGCTTGACTTGTGGTTTGTTGAAGTGCAGACAAACTTCCATTTGATTTGACTGTTTATCACTGACCTCCACCTCTGCATTATGTCATGATGTGGCTATGGCGCATTAAACACTAGACAAGCAGAGATAAGTTGATAGAGCCTCGGTACCTCGCAAGTGGTATGTAGGTCTGTGCCAGTGACCAGCAGGAGCGCAGAGCTGGAGAGGAGGATTCTTTGAGCAGGACCACGCTCAAACGCCGCAGCCACTCCAGCCAGTCGTCCTTAGACACCTTTCTGGCAGCGCCCCAAGCCTGTGGAGAAACAAAAGCACCTGGTGAGTGGGAGTGCATGGGAACTTTCTCCAGGCCGGGAGGTCAAAGGCGTTCATGCATTTTGGTTAATGAGAAAGTTTAGTAGCGTAGTCCATAAAAGAGAACGAACATTAAATACAATGAAAGGCAATATTAAAAATGTTTATTTTCTTGATTTAAACAGACTGAAAGCCAAGTCATCTATTTATGGTGAATGTCAACTTAAAGTTCTCTAGGATTCTTGCAGAACGATATGAAATCACAGTCTGGTAACTATTTGTATACTGGACATTCATACGAAAGATCACATTTTCAACAAAGTTTCAGTTTTAATAAGAGAAATATAACTAAGGAACTGAAACTCGAGAATCAAAATGCAAATTTTCTTTTGTAAATATAATAATACTGTTTGATAATAGACAAAACAAAGCCCCAAATATATTCTTTCATTTTTATAAATTATTTCTCAGTCACATGACAATTTCAAACTTTGGTCATAGCTGGTATATTTCATACATTCTTTTAAAATTAGAATAACTATAATGTAGTGACTACTTCTAATTTCTGGTAAATTTGTAAGTCATACCTATTGGTTTCGAAAGACAGAAGGTATAGCTACAAACAAATGATTTTTTATGCTTTCGACACATCTACTGTCCATATGGCATTCAAATGTTATTTCTGATTTAACCCCAAGTTTCCTCACATTTTTCAGCCTGTCTCTGACAGATAAACTGTGGCTGTTGTTACACAGGGCTGTTTACTGTACATGTCTGTGGGTTTGCCAGTGAGACAAACAAGTGACATGTGGCATGCACCATGCACTATTTAAGTCATCACACAATCCCACTTGAAAGGCCCATGTCTAGACTCCCTCTGACCTTCTGCAGAGCTGTGGTGCTGACGTGAAGCTTCTTCATAGGCCCCGCCTCCACAGGCCCGCTGACCAGAGCGTCGCCTTGGTTACTACGGAGCTGGCGATGCTGGAAGATTAGAGGGTCCTCTTCCTCTTCTGCTAGAGTGTAGCCCTATTGTGTGCACAGAAACAACATCCTTAAAGCCCACACACAAACAGGCCACACATGGAGATGGTTCAGACAGTCTTAACAAGTGCATTTCCTCACATCGTCCGGTAATAAACACGGCAGTAATGGCTCACTGATGAGGAATAGTAAATCTAATTTGGAGATTTTATTAGAGTTCATTTGAGGATTACTCTACAAAATGTTGTGCAGTAGCAAATGAATAATACATCTCTGATGTCCTTTTATTCTAGTTTTAAGTGTATAGAAACAAGTTACCAGTAATCACAACTAACTGCTAGCTGGTATGGCTGTGATAAACAGCAATACTACTGTATTTGTTTAAAACTAAAAGACTAAATTTGAAAAGAGATTCATTTTAGGTTAAGACACATAACAGGGCTGAAAGTGAGACATTTTGCCTGTGAAAAAGCTGGAACTAGCCTGACAGGCTGTCACAACAGTGGAGTGAGCAGAGAAATCAAACGTCTGATAAATCTAGTTGAGAGAAGCACAGAGATCTTTCCATCCACAAATGCACAAAGCACTTCCCTCCCCAGACCAAGGATCAATGATATGACCGTTGTTGTTTGTGTCAGTAATTGTGAATAATGGTAAAATTATGAGATTTCCTCTCCCAATCTACACTAAAATATGATATTGTGATCTTATGCTTGTTATCGAGCTTACCTTTACGATGCGACATATCAGTATGTCATAGCGCTGGTGGTTGATTCTGTGCTTGAGCATGACTTTGTTGACCATGGGGATAAAGATCTGATACTGAAAATGAGAGGAAAGGGAAGCAGAGTAAATAAAAGGGCTACGTCCTTCAACCACTATAAACTAAATGACTGAGTATCCTGGACTTGTATCGAAGTGTTACGAGCCCCCACATCAAAAGCCCAGTCTTCATATGTGCTGCCAGATGTGCTTCCCCTTGGACTGCTGAGGTTCTGGGGTTAGAGCTGGGGGGGTGTGGGGTCTCAGGGGGAGAGAGTGGGGGAGCAGTGACTTCATCCCCTCTCATAAACGCTAACCCCCCCTACTGTCAAATTGTGAAATGACATCAGCTGTCTGGCAGGAACTAGTAAAGATTTGGGAGTTTGAGTGGCTGTTGAAATAGCAAACCCAACAGGGGAGGCTGAGAGCAGACAAGCGGATAAAACAACAATCTTAAGTTGTTGCTACTGAGTATGTGCTGAAATTCAAGGATGAAATCGCGCACTCCTGCTAAGCATTATACCTATGCTATTTCAGCACAATGAGGCATGGGACAATAAAGAAGCTCCAGTACCTTCTTTCCCAGCTGAAACACCAGACTGGACAGAGTGTCCATGGAGGTGGATCTGAGCTCAGGGGTGGTATCCAGTGTCCTGACGATTGGGTGGATAATACGTGAAGCATAGTCAGTGAAGTCCAGGGACTCCGTTAGACGGTCCAGTGTCTCCAAGGCAACTCTGACAGACACAAAACATAGGCAGGATTTTAAACAGTGGGACATGGAGACAAGAAGGACCCCAGAACTGTTAAGAGCTCCAGTAAAAGGATTGAAGAGTCTGCCAACACATTAAATGTCATATTGTACCACTGTAAAAGCTACCAGTAGAACTTTCAGTTATGGTCACAATGAGTCTAGTATACTTTATATAGAACAGAAAACAGCATATCATTGAGCAGAGCCCCAGATGATATGACCTGATGGCCAAACACTATGTAGCTAGTAGACATACCATTTTACTATATTGTGAAGTAATGAAATAATGTTTAATCATCAGTTCAACTGTATGAGCTTGGAGACTTACTTTCGGGCTTGCAGGGGCACGTCAGGGGCATCAAACAGCTTGACGATAGGAGGAAGGAGCAGGTGAAGGTAGTCGTCCAGATTGGCCCCAAACAGTTGAATGGCATTAAGCAGCTGAGAAAAGAGAAGAAACATACTATAAAGAGCATTTGTGTATTTATTGAGGAAGATTCTTCCTGTTAGAGATCTTGCATAGAGCTAATTCAAGGTACAGCTTGGGCAATGGCCAGCAAGTTACAGAGCTGACATCATTTAAAATTAGGACAAGCATATGATCTTATGATCTCATTATTAATACTTTGATTATCGTAACTTAAAAATTATATGAGAAATTTTAATGTGTGACAAAGTTACTTCAGCTACTTTAGTTACTGGCACATATATTTAATTTTAAAAAAATCTAACAGTTTAAATATAAGAGTGTGTTTGTGGAAAAAGTGGGTCATCTTTAAATTGTTGACTCCAAGAGAAAAAACAGTTCAGAAACCCTGACCTAAATACTGTCCCTCGTCACAACCCCATATGACAGCTAGTAAAGAACAGACTCGGAAAGCTGCAGGCCAGTGTTTGTCGTGCTGCCCTGCTAGGACATCTCCAACCTGACCCCATACGTGCTCCTCAGAGGTCTTGCAGATAGATGCTTGATGACGTATGTAACAGCCCCCTCCCCTCTTCTCGCCCCCGTGTCTGAAGTGCATATGGCGAGACAGCAGGAAGCCGATGGAGGTGTACCAAAGCGCCCAGGGTCAGGCGCTGGGGGGCCCTGGACACAACAGCTCTCCCGAAATGATGGAAGCATGTTTTTCTTCTCTCTCCAAACTTGAAGGTAACTCAACTCCATTTTCTGACCCCCAAAAGACTTCCAGACTAAGGCCAGAGTTATAGTGGTCCCAAACTGTGGGCTGCCGGGTTATCTAATACAACAGCTAGATTGACTTAAGAAAGAAAAGATGTCTGCATAGCTTATGAATCTCTTTTTGCGGTCTACCGTGATATAGAGTTGGAAGTAGAAAGCTGACAACTACTGGCAGCCACTGGTGAAACAGTATAATGTGTGTAATACATGTCTATGGTGCTTTAAAACAACTTAAGCATCTAAGGTTTTGTTGAATATTGATGGTAACCGCGCTAAGAAAACAGTTGTGGCATAATTCAAATGTGGATAGGGCTTCTGGTCTTTATAAAAATGTTGCGTCTGTCAGCGATTAACTTAACACACCCACTTTTCTCAGAGAGTAAAGTGATCCGCTCAAGTATCTCAAGATTTATGCTTTATTTGAAATACAGTAAATTGGTCTCAGATTTTATACAAATTAATGCACCGTCCCCTCAACACCTCCTCTTATGTAACACTGTAATTACTGTAGTTCTTGCCAGTCATTTTGCAGCCATGATTAATTTACGCTACCAGCCATGACTTGTTTATATCCAGTAGCAGGCAAAACACATTATGGGCACGTAATTTAACACCCACATTAGGGGCAATATCTAAATATGTGGGCACATGCGAACTACTGTATAGTAAGTAATGGTATGGTTGAAAAGAATATGCATAATAATCAGACAAAACACCATGCCATTTTGGATACAGGTGTAAGAGACGATATAGCAGATGTAGAAGTATTGCATGGGAAATTTGACTTTTAAAAATGTTTTTTATAGTTCAATAGTTTGAGCAATTCTAATAGTTGAGTTTAGGTTTATGTCAGGCAGCTGTATCCTTTTAAAAATTATACTACTTGTTTTGCTTGGTGGCCAAGACAGATTGACAAGACAGATGGTGAATATACCAACCTAAATATTAAAAAGTGTCAGGGCAAGTGTTTGTGTTCCTTCACTTTTATTTAAATTTTAAAGATGGATTGCCCTTTAGGCAGTGTAGACCAATATACAAGACCACATTACCCAGCTCAAACTCCAGAAAGGGGCCTTGTACCTGGTACTCTGAAGAGAATTAGGTGAACGATGGCCTGAATAACAAATTGCTAAATTTGTGTCAGAGTGAAAACTCTTGTTGCATAACACTAACAAGTAAAAACAGAGGGTAAACATACATAGAACATCTACAACCATGATTAATCAGGGCTACCTAACAATGACTTCTGTACACAGGCTGATCAACCACATCATACATCAAAATGTCAAAACATATCCACTCTTTATGAACTTGGGTTTTTTGTATACAATATACCCACTGCCTTTAATGTTTGCCAGATGGTCAGGGCCATCCAGACATTTCCCATGTGTGTTTGGTAACTATATGTTGTCTATGACTAGTGAATACTGACCTTGATAGTAACACTGCGACCAGTGCTGTTGTCATGCATAAAGACCCTGAGCATGTGTGGGATGAGCTGAGGCAGGTAGAGTTTAAACTCTCCACCAAGAGCCACCACAATCTGCTCTATCAGGAGGATGATGGTGTTCTGCATGGGGTTGTTGGGTGTCCAGTATTCCTATAAAATAAACACAGAATTAAGGAAAAAATATTCATACTACACTGATATTAAATCAAAACTAAGGAGAAATGTTTCTTGACATTTCTCCTATTGATGCCACCTTTGCTGGCGTGTGGTTCCTGAGCTTAAAAATTAAAAGGTGTTAAAATAATTGTGTTCAAATATAGACAGTTTTCTTTCTAGATAATGGTGCTATGCAAAGATTGTCATTCTTTCTTGTGTTGAGGACCCATCAAAACCTATTTATTTAATAAGAGTAACCTCGGTCTTGATGAACCCAGTGAACTAACCAGTGAGCATATCTAATCTAATGTGCAGAAGTGATCAATAAAGTATTACATTAAAAGTGACCTAAATACACCAACAATCCAAGTTAAGCGTATTAACTTTTATAATATTCGTTAAGTTGATCCAAAACACTTGACCTCACTCCCCTGTTTTTGAAATATTGGCCGGGGGAACTGGGTCATGCACGTTTCCATCAATAATTGAAGTGTGGATAGATTTACATTGAAATAACATAATTTTCACGTACAAGGATTAGTGTGCTATAAGTAGTATGGCAAAGAATGGGGACAATTTCCTGTCGCGGAGCAGTGACATCACGTCTCCGTATGACTCGTGACATCATTTAGGAAAGTGTGTACATTTCACTTAATGGCAGTTTGTCGGTGTGTGTGTGGGGGAGTTTCGACAGTCACGCAATCCGTCAATCAGCCGGTGGGCCTCAGCTGTGAGATCTGGTGAGGTGTTTTTGTCCTGGGGTCCACGGCAGCCCCCTGACTTCCTGCTCTGCTGCTAACTAAGAGAGAGAGAAAGAGTGAGGGGCGAGTGAGT
>KN476171.1:22838-41084 GCA_000787095.1 Periophthalmodon schlosseri
AGTCTGTAATCTGGGGTCTATGTGGGCTTCTCCTGCATTCTGCTTGCTCCACTTATCTGACGGGTACTTTCTCCAGTAAAACAGGATGTAACATTCTACTGAAATAATGAAAATAGCATTTTAAAAATTTGTACCAAAATTGCTTACCTGAGCCAGTTCGCCAATTGTGGCAAGGACACTTATGACCACTCCAGGATTGGGATCTGGGTCTTTCAGTTTCAAAATAAGAGCCTGTACGGTTCAAAACAGAAAAAGTCAGAAAACAGTTTACAGCAATAGAGATGTATGACAATTTATGTATTTATTTCAACCTTTAAGATGGGCTCCATATATGGGCGAATGAGGCGAGGAGCGTTTGACACCAGGTGACCAAGCATCCTCGCACTCTGCTCTTTGTTTCTACCAACACCACTGTGCTCCAGCTCTGTCAAAATCTGAAAAAAACACATCATTGATTTATTTATGTCTGATAAATGACCACCAATCAATACACTGTAAAACTGGATGAGAAACTGGCAGATGTCTGAAAGCCACATAGGTCTTTGCTGCCCTCTGGTGGACAAGAATCACTAGTTGTATTAACACATATATGAAATGTGACAGGACAACTTTATTTTAGGACGACATAATTAAACCTTTTGGCAATGCAGAAACAACCAACAGCCAATATATTCTACTCAAACATTTGATAATACATACGATGCAATACATAAATATTGTGCAAAATTCCCATAAACATTTTGTACCTGTATGAGCATCTTACGTAGAAAGGGCATGACAAATGCAGGGTTCATGCTGCTGAGGCGTCCAATGGTGCAAATAGCGAGTTCTCTGATCTCAAACACCTCGTCGTTCAGTGCCACAAACAGAGCCTGTAAGTTCTCGGCCTGAGCGAGGTGTGCATCGAAACGCTCATCGAGGGAAGCCAGGACACAATAACGGATATCAGGATCTAGACAAACAGTTCAAACGTTAAACCAATGGATATGTGCATGAAAAATGTGTGTAATACTTGTAGGGTTACCTGGGTCTGTAATGCCCACAACCAGCAGTTTACTGAGCACATCCGCCACCACCTGGACAGCCGTCTGACTGACAACGTGTCCGCTGATAAGGTGGATGGACGGGGTGAGGAGGCGGGAGCAGGTCCGTGCAGCTTCCATCCGGATCTCCTTATGTTCACTGTTTAGGAAGTGGTCAGCACAGTGTCGGACAAACTGTGTCAAGGAGTGTCCTGTCAAAAAAGTCAGATTTGAATGATGTTTATTTAAAAAAACACAAAGGCAGAAACACCATTGCAGAAACATGCCAATTCTGATTCTGATTCTGTGCTATGTATAATTTAACTTACCCTCAAATTCAAAGCTACCAAGAGTACGTAGAGCTAGAGTTATGCTGCCCACATCACTGGCCTCAGGTATGTTGGTGAGACTCGGGGAAGACAGCTGGGATACCAGGCCTTTGGGCATGCCAGGGTGACGCAGAGGTTTGTGCATCAGGACCAGCGACAGCATCTTCAGCAGACCATCCTGGATGTCCTTCTTCAGCTGAGGGATCTGACGGCTGAGGTCGTACAGTACTGCAGTCAGGGCAGGGCTGGACAAAGAGATAAGTTAGTACAAATTTATTTTCTGATGCCAAACCTAAGCATGAAAGAAAACATTAGATTTGTATTTAATATGAAAAGTTCAAAAAGTTGTACATTCCCATTTACCTCAGACCTACAGCTAGCATTGGCTCAAGCAGCTCCTTGATTTCTGGTTGTATACTGGGTCCCATGGCTCTGGACAGCATGCTAATGCAAGTGAAAACTGTGGCATCTACCTGCATCGTTTTCTGCCTCCTGTACACAAAAATCTATGAATCAAGAATGGATCAATTTTATCATTTTCATCTACAGAATCATTTCTGTACTGACTTGTGAGCAAAGTCTTTAGGAGGCAGTGCCGCCTTGATGATCTCTAGAATTTTCGACAGGTAAGGCTGGATATCTGCCCTCACAGCCACTACCAGAAGTCCCAGGGCCTGAAACGCAGCAGTCCTCTCCTTCTCCTTCTTAAGACAACCCAGCAGGTAGCCCATAGTGTCTGACAGGTACTGGTCTGCATAATCACAATATTTGATATCATGAAATACACTCTTTTATTATGCCTGTGAAGTTTTAAATGACATTGAAACTAACCTGTGAAAGTGTGTGGTTGAAAGGCAGCTAGGCGTGGGAGCAGGTTGAGAATTGTCATCTGGATCAGAGGGTTTTTACTCGTCCTGTATTTTAGCACCCATCTACACACCTAGATGAAACAAGTCAAATACATTTTTTGCTGCGTAGAGATCAAGGCAGATTATCAAATTATTATTAATCTGTGCATAAATGCAAATTATGATAAAGGATGTTAAAAAAATCACTGTGTTGTGTGCTAGGAAAAAGTGTAGAAACCCAAATACTGAGGTACAATAGCAAACACACAAATCATGTTTTATTATGTGGACCACATAAAACAGTATAACCTTAATGCTAAACCACAGCTGGACCTCAGTGACACTCTTTAAATAATTGATAACAGACAAAAAAATTTTCTCAATCAAAATAAAACTGTTAAAAAATAAGCACATTAGAAGTGATTCTTTGCAGTGTGCTATACCTGGTCAAACCTCTCCTCCATGAGCTCTCTGCAGTATCGGCTCTCCACCAGGGAGCTCTTGGCTGGGGCTGGTGTGGCTCCGAAGCTCAGAAAGCCCTGAGGAGTGCTGTAACCCAGCAGACCCAGCAGTGCATTGGACTGCTGCGGCTGCACAGACTGGAAACTGGTGAACGGTGTGATGTGGCGAGGCTTTGTCCCAAAACCCATGAGCTCTTTGCAGTACTTATCATGGACAAGTTGCTGTTGAGTGATTTCTTCCATCTCCTCCCTCATACGCTGTTAAAATGTTACAGAAAACAATTGAAATTACAAAAAAGCTGAAATACATGTTTTTGGGTCTGTCCTATATGCCAATATTTTAGTCATATTATGAGGTTGTAAAACAGCAATTATCCAACTTAAAGAGGTGGTATTTTACTTCTTTGGGTTATTAACTGCTAACACATGACATATTTAGAACACCATGTTACCTTTATTGTTTAGAAAATGCTAAAGTCGCCAAAAATTACGTATTAACAGGTTTTATAAGGTTCACTTTCATTTTTGACACGCTGAGTCTCCCCTCCCTTTGCTCCCTACATTAAGTCACTCCCCCTTCAGAGCATTATCACAACACAATCAGCGTGCAGCCTGCTAATGAAATCAAATCAGGTTTGTCAAGTTGTTATGTACAGCTTTATAACATGTTTTTGTATATTTATGGAGAACTGTCGTGTGGAAGCATGAATGATGTAGACTTTTTTATGTACGCTTTATAACATGTTTTTGTATATTTATGGAGAACTGTCGTGTGGAAGCATGAATGATGTAGACTTGTGGGCTGAGCATTGCACAGACTCTCACAGCTAACTGTAAAGGGGGGTTTATCAATTATGCCCCTATTTTAGTAATACTGTATAGCCCAATGTATTGTGAAAGTGATGCAAGCAACTGAGCCTTACCTCTCCCTCCATGCTGCTGATTCGGACAAGTTCATTCAGAATTAGAAGAGCTCCGTGGACCCTATCATCACGGTTCATCCCTTTCTCTTTGGCCAATGTTTCATCAAAACCCTTCTCTGCCTCTTCAAATGTTTGCTGTGGAGGAGAAAAAAACAGATATGAATCACATTTATGAAGTAAAAGGCATAAACTTGGATATATTATATTGGTGACATACTTTATACCACTGTGGTTTCTGCATCTCCTTGGTCTCCCTCTGGGTGGTGAGGATGAGACAGGCTCTGAGGGCAGACACAGCCCCCTCTCGGATGGCCTGTTTCTGGTCCCACACTGCATAGAAGATGTTGTCAAAGAACGGCTGCACTTGTTGAAAAAAGAAGGTGGGAGCGCTCACAGCCAGTTCTCTCAACACCAACACCTGTAAAGAAATACACATAGAAATAACAGTACGGATCAGTGAACTGTCAACAAAAGAAGTCACATTTTTAAAAATGTATCTATATTATAAACTATGACTATGTTAACATGCACACCAATTATCTGATCATAATCTGATACCTGGAGCTATCAGATTATTGAAATGTCACATAAACAGTTACATCTGATGCGAGTAATCTGTTCTCTTTCTGATTGTTAACACAGGTTTTGGCAAAGAAAATTATGCAAAAAAGGGCAAACTAAAGTGGCAAAGGCAAAAATGAAAGAAAAAATGTTAAAAATTGAAATTGTTATTTTAGAATTAATTGAAATGCATCTTCCAAATAATAAATAAAAATCAAAGTATTGGGTAATCTGACCTAGTTATCTGACTTTTATTGTTTGTAAATGTTCCCAATGAGTAGAACCAAAATTTACGACAGTGACCCTTTGATAATACAATATAATATTTGAACCATATAATAAAATCAGACAGGAAATAACATGTATCCGCCTGCTCTTCAACTGAACTCATGTTGTGTGTGGACACATAAACACAGTCCAAAGCCATGTTGATACGACAACAAATAACTGGGTTACTTACAGCAGCATGGCGCCTGCCCTCGTTCCTGTCTGCTCCCAGCCACTCCAGAGCCCTCTTCACTTCAAACTCCACATACTCTGCAGTGAAGGTGTCCCCTGCCATAGACAAGTGCCCCATGGCTTTGGAGGCCATCTCCATTACCACAGGGTCACTAGAGGGCAGCAGGTTTCGCAGGTAGTTGGCAAAGCGGCTGATCCTGGTGGCATTGCCTCCCTCAACTCCGATTAAGCTCACTGTAAAAACAACACATTTTATATTTACAGAAACTGGATTGGAAAAAATTAGTTATTACTTGTTAAGCTCTTCATAAAAATGGTCTAATTCAAGCTGGTTATACTTGGGAAAAGCCAGAATAATGCACGTAGTAGAAGACTTAAATCTGATTGGGCAAAGCGTCAAATACAGACTGCCTACCAGTTTGTTTGCACTAAGCACATCTCTTTGCTATATAATATATCCAACACCAGTAGCTACGCCTACATTGGTAGGTGTTGGCTGGTTTGTTTTTTCATTATAGAGCCCTCCCTCTGCACTTAAGTGGACAAACTTACAACTTTAAAAGTGTAACATAAAGAGAATACAGAACTACAGACCAGTGCATAGATCTTACCAATGGCAAGAATCCCTCCTTTCTTCTCATTGACATCAGAGCTGGAGACCAGCTCAAAGATGTGATGATTCAACTCATCATAAAAGGTAGTGGCTTCATCTTGGCTCAACTACAAAAGAAAATGGCAATTAATAACCTTCTTACACTGTATAATAGGATGTTCTAGTCTCTATGTTTTAAATGTGGTAATAAATGTACCATAGGTCTACAACATTCCTTTACTTTTCCTTACATTCTTCGTTTACAATGTATACAACAGACAATATACAGCCGCCTGTGATTCAAAAATGTTGTTGTTTTGTATAAAGTCAAAACAAGCCCAGTGCTCATGCATGGCTGACAGTACCTCTCTGAGCTCCGTGGTCACATAATGTTGAAGGTCTTTGGCAGATTTGGCCCTGGTGTCTTCATTCCGACTCTTCAGTCCACCGACAAACTGCTGCAGCACAGTGGCTGTGCC
This sequence comes from Periophthalmodon schlosseri, assembly GCA_000787095.1. NCBI lineage: Eukaryota > Metazoa > Chordata > Actinopteri > Gobiiformes > Gobiidae > Periophthalmodon > Periophthalmodon schlosseri. The sequence continues at coordinate 28,513 of KN476171.1, forward strand.
CGACATGATCACCATCTGGATGGCCTTGTCTGTAAATACGAACACACTCACTGGAAAATATCCTCACAATGCACGAAACAACCAAAGTTGGGGACGAAGTTGTGACAGTACAGCTCGCTACAGAAGCTAACCTTTTATGACAAGTTAACCGCAGCAATGTGCACAAAGCGTATTCATTTATAAAGAGTTGACATTATATCATACAAAAGACTATTAAACATAGACATAGACATAGACAAACAGTGCAAATAATGTCGATTAAGTTTTAAACGATATGACACTGAATGGCATGAGTATAACATGCTTGTTATGGTTAGCTAAAGCTAAAAAGTGCAGCTATATGGCCAAAACGGACAACCTACCTGTTTACCCGCTTATGCAATTACTTGTTATGTAACTGATGATGAACAGGCCAATCTGTCATTGTACTAAGAGTTTATTATAGTGTAATTAAACAGCAAGACAAATGCACAGCCGAGCTAAGCTAAGCTAACTGTTTCTGAAAGGCTGGGTTGAACCCATGGATCACTTCTTCTGCGCTGTGTGCTTCAGCAGTAGTGACAATGCTGACATCTTGTGGACATGCCCCATTGCTACAGTTCACTAACTTTAGTCAGTAGAATGATTTTCTTCTTTGTATTAGGTATTTGGTGGGCCTACTTTATAGTTAGATTCATTAGTTTTGGCTAGGCTAGAAAAAAAATCAATTAGGCTTAGCATTTTTTTTCACTGACAAAATGCATCAGTGTACTGCATAGCAACAGGGGCTGTAATAACCATTTGTCATGATTAACACTTTTATTATTTATTATGAATTTACTTACTTATTTTTTTATAAGATCAAGGTCAAATTTGGTATAGCACATTTACAACAACCAGCTCTGTGTTTCACAAAGAAGCAACATACAATAATTAAATACAATGTAAAGGAAAACAGGAGGTCTTTTGCTATGGATCAGACCTGGATGACTGAGGGACTGCACAGATACAATGTAAAGACAAGTACCAGTACTGCACTAGTACAATATGCTATTAAAATATAAAGTAACTCAGCTCATTAGTCAATGAAGGCCACTGCAAAAAGTGGCTCTGTTAAGCCAACGCCATAAATGTCTAAAAATGTAATTTATGTTTAATTAGACCTATAGGCTATGTGGGTCTAAGTTAGTGGCTTTTAGGTAGCCTATTAGTATTAAGCTAGTATAGGCGATACACAGGCCTACACTGCTGCACTTCAATCACAGTATTAGACCTGAAATGATAGGATGTTGCTCTGTAATAAAAATGCAAATATCACAGGTCATACAGTCTGGACCAGAGCATTCATTTCTATTACCTTTGTGTAAGCTGTGTGCTCATAGTAGGCTAATCCTTTTCCGAAGTGAAATAAAATCTGCAGAAGTTTATGTGGAAAATGGGCTGAGGCGACACCCATCATCTATAAAATGGATCAGGTTCAGGAAGAGCCACCTCAGGCTTCAGACTCCAGGGCCCTGTGTCTTCCCACGTACTGGACAGGCTCCACATATTTCACTGTTGACACAATCACGCTCACCTTTCACTGTCCTGACTTGATATTACGCATTCAGGTGCACTAAAGACACATGCGGTTTACTTGTCCCAACAGGCAGCTGTACTAGTGTGAAGTGACAGACGGATGCTAGCTGTACTGTTATTCTTTGATTCTTCTGCCTTTGGACATGTTTGTTCTCCACTCTGATCCACTCTGACCTTTGGGGAGATTTACTCAGTGGTTTGGACTTGTCATACATTCATCCAAAATGGTCCTTCACACAATCTACCACAGTCAGATATTTTCTTGTCAGTGCCCAGGGAGAAGTCTGGGAACACTTGATAAATACCAGAACAGAAAAATCACAATATTTTTTCCATCTTCAATCATATTCTTATGGATTTTGAAGCAGTTGAAAGAATTTGTAATGAGTCATAGTTGGACCTGCATGATTTCACAGTATCTGTCAACAACACACACGTCAGCTGAGGTGGACCTTTCACTTTAATGGGACTCATGGAAACCTTGGGATGTGCAGGGCTAAGTGGGATCAGCTATTTTTCATTCCGTATTATGAAAATGGCAAACGCAAAGAACCCAGGATTGTGATTTTCTGGTACCTGCTGCAGTTTTAAAAGTCCTGTATTACGCAAAATGTTGTTACCTCCTCAAAAACATACCTAGAGTTGTGTTTTGTTTCATTCACACATGTTTGAGTAATCCTTTATTACTAGTCTGTCTACATCTGCAAAGTTCAAAATCCTCTATTTCACCTTGTAATGTCAGGAAGCGGTAGTTTTCAAGTTCACAGCTACCTTTTACCTTTAGTTCAGTAGAGATGGTCATTTCCAGAGATCAATTTATCCAAATGATTCTAGTGAAGGTGTATGGAGATTAAAAACACAGTGAAGCACTTCCTGTATTACCACATGACATCACAAGATGGAACAGAGTGTTTACTGTTGTTTTGTTTTTTCTGTTTGTGAGAAGAACTAAAATATGCAGGGTTTGTTTGTTAAACATGTGTGAATGAAACAAAAGGCAATTCCGGGTATGTTTTGAGGAGGAAACAACATTATAACATAGATCAGACAATAGTGTAATATGGGCCCTTTAAACTGGGTTTTTTGTTCTAATGAGTGGATGAGGTATATAGGGTAAGGGGGGAGGGGGGTATAGATATTATAATCTATGAATAAATAATTCCATTCATCCATCCATTTTCTCCCGCTTATCCGGGGCCAGGTCACGGGGGCAGCAGCAAGTAGGGACTCCCAGATTTCCTCACCCCAGACACTTCCTCCAGCTCCTCCAATGGGACCCCAAGACGTTCCCAGGCCAGCCTAGAGACCCTCCAGCGTGTGCTGGGTCTTCCCCGGGGCCTCCTCCTGGTGGGACGTGCCCGGAACACGTCCCTAGGGAGGTGTCCAGGAGGCATCCTGAACAGATGCCTGAGCCACCTCAGCTGGCTCCTCTCAACGTGGAGGAGCAGCGGCTCTACGCCGAGCTCCACTCGTGTGACAGAGCTCCTCACCCTATCTCTAAGGGAGTACCCAGCCACCCTGCGGAGGAAACTCATTTTGACCGCTTGTATCCACGATCTTGTCCTTTCGGTCAATACCCAAAGCTCATGACCATAGGTGAGGGTAGGAATGTAGATTGACCAGTAAATTGAGAGCTTTGCCTTTCAACTCAGCTCCTTCTTTACCACAACAGCACCACCAAAACAGCGACCGCTTCACTGCAGACGCTGCACCGATCTGCCTGTCAATCTCACGCTCCATCCTTCCCTCACTCGTGAACAAGACCCAAGTAGAGGAGTTCAAGTATGAATAAATAATATAATACATAATTCTACTCATTTTTTTAATGAAAAAAAAATGCTGAAGCAACCCTTCTTGTGTCTCCATCTGTCATACCTCTAACTATTTCTAATTGACATTTAATAGGCACTTTGTATTCTGTGGCTATTCCCTGTACTTAACAACTAACCATTCAAACGATTTTTTAGTCACAACTTGATCATAATTTTAGATCCATTTTGAGAGCAGAGATGAATCAGCAGCTGGTCCCATAAGAGAGTGTAGACAATAGTGAGCGTAATCAGCTAATGTGATGAGGAGAAGTCTGTGATGACAGTGCACTTTCAGCAGTCCTGACTCATGAACCTAACCTCCAGTTGAACCCATTGATCCAGCGGCCCCGCCTGGCTCAGATCTGACTCGGCTTTAATCCTGGATCAGTCACAGAACAGAGTAAACCAGGTTCATGGTGAAGAACGTCACATAGCCTTTACCTGACTCTGGGGAAGTGGAGGTGAACTTTGATGAATTAAAACAAAACAAAAACTGAACAATGTGAGTTTCATGCAAAATGTAATGGTAGAGGGTGAAAGTGATTTGAAAGTCAGATGATGAATGGAGTTCAGCACTAGGGTCAGAAAACTTGATATGAATCGATACTAAAACTAGTATCAAAACTAGATACTCATTTAAACAAGCATTGATACTAAACAAAATCACATAACTGGATTCAATTTGACCTTTCCTCAAGTTTCATCTAGAGTTTTATCATTACTAGTGTAAGGCCACATGGTATAATAAACAAATACTACTAATACTAATTTTACCATTTGGGTATCAAAACCGGTATCGTGTCAAAATCGAGTTTGAAATTTTAGTATCGTGACAACACTATAAGCAGTTATGATGAGGCTTGAATATACACTTGTCATCAAATACTTTTATCAAACAAAAAATCTGGGCAACATATACCACAAATATACTGTAACAAGATTTTACATTATGTTTCCTACAGTCCATACTAATATTTAAAAAGTTTTTACAATGAATACTGATGTCGACAAACTTGATTATCTAAAATGTGTTTTTTTCAAATTTCTAGTAAAATTATTAAGATCTGCAGACAATTTCAGACTGTCTGGAAGCTGAGTCACTGTCTGATGGTTTGAAAAGAAAAGGCCGCCTGAGCAAAGGCCGAGGATATGTTTGGAGCAATGCAATTTTGGTTCAAAGAGGACCGAGTGGATCGGGGAGTTTGTTCAGAACAAAGTTTAATACTAAACTTTAACTATTATTTTGTGGAGTTGTGTTTTGTTTCATTCACACATGTTTGAGTAACCCTTTATTATCAGTCTGTCTACATCTCCAAAGCTCAAAATGTTCCACCTTGTGATGTCATTAAATGGTAGTTTTCAAATTAGCATGTACCTTTTATCTTTAGTTCATTAGAGATTGGCAATTCCAGAGCTGAAAGTTTAAAACACAGTGGAGTACATCCTGTATTAGCACATGACATAACAAGGTGGAACAAAGTGCTTTCCCAGAGAAGAACTCATTGTTCATGTTAAACATGTGTCAGTGAAATGAAACACAACTCCAGGTATGTTTTTGATGAGGAAACAACATTATAAGATAAGAAAATGGTGTAAAATAGGCCCTTTAACAGATTTAACATATGCTTGTTTCATGTTTGTTTGCATTCAAGTTATAATAAATACCATCAAATGATAATGAAACAATCAATGAAGCTTAATGAAGTGAAAAAAGTAAATATGTAAAATGTGCACTTTTCCTGCTATTCAATTTAGGAAAAACATATACATTGCAAGCTATAAATCTTTTGTCTGGTAAGTTCAGAATGATATCGCTCTGTATCTGTATAAGAGAAGTGTGTATTCTGAATTCCTGGCAAATAAATCTCACAAAATGTTCAGAATCCCCTAGAGGCCAGAATCCTGTCCCATACTTGATGTAGTCTCTCGCATTTGTCTGTCTAACTGAAATCCCGCCAGAGGGAATCTGATAAACACTGATAAATGACTATATATTAATAACATATCCAAACCTAATCCAATATGGCCTCCAAAGTCTCTGTCCACATAATTAAAGCACATACTAATAACACTACATCAACTGAAGCCTGGCGTCTGAATCATTCTGGATCGGGTTGGGTTCTGATCTCTCAGTATGTCAGCAGCTTCGACGTGGACTCATTTTCTAATGGACTGCAGCGCCGCCCTGCCAAAGTGCATGCTGGGAATGAATGGGCCGCATCCATTACACAGAATGAGCCACGGTGAGTTGTGGCCACTCGGCATAAATGAGCGGTGGCAGGAGGTAGGTGGGTGTGCCAAAAGATGGATGGCATTTTCTGTAACAAAGTAAATGTAATGTAAAGTCACTCTGTTCATTCACTCAGCCGGCCTGTCTGTGTAAGCCCCCCATGACGGGCTCTAATTGAAATGACTTGAGGGAACGTAAGAGCAAAGTTTGTTTATATTACACTTGGTGCATAGGGAGTCGTGTTTGACCTTGAGTGAGCCGGGAAAAAGTTATTTTTTATTATTTGATCTGAGTAGACGACGACTGAGAAGCAAATGATGAATTAATATTACTTAGGCCTAAATAAAGTTTTGTTGTTTTTTTTTTTTGTTTTGTTTTTTTGTTTTTTAAATAAGACAATCAGATGTGGTTCAGAACGAAATAACCTGTTCAAAACAAGCTGTTTTGATTATTTATTTTGATTTATTTATCTATCTTTATTTGTTTAGAAAGAGCCCAATGAGATTTCAGACGCATTCAAACTCTCGTTTTCATGGGCGCCCTGTTCAAATACACAAAAATATAAACAGAAAAACAAACAAAACAAATAAGTACATTCCGGTAAGTTCATTTAAAACATGGTGCAGGTGTGAGTATAAATGTCACCAGATTATTAAATTGCATTTGTGGCACCACAGTATCCAGTTTTGCATGTCCTTGAAATATATTCCATTTTTGGGGAACAAAACAGCCGAAAGCCCTTTTTTCCATCTCATTTCTGGTGCGGCCAGTTCCTAGACTTATACAATCATGAGATTTTGTATTAAAAGTTCTTGCATCAAAGTTCAACAAGCCAGTGAGATATTCAGGCAGTCTATCAAGTAGTCCCTTATAAATACATTTTATACAGTCTTATACAGTTCTCTTCTGACAGAGCGATGGCCAGCCTCCTTTCTCATAGAGTGTACAGTGATGGGTTTTAAGTTCATCACCTGTTATGAAACAAAGGGCTGAGTGAACGAGTGTATCTAAAGGTTTCAAAGTAGAGGCTGAAGTCTGCATGTATATTATATCTCCATAAACCAGTACAGAAAGAACGGTTGCTTGCACTATTTCTTTTCTGTAATTCAAAGGGATACAAGATTTGTTTCTATAATAAAGTGATCATTTTGATTTTAAACTGTTACATAATTCCGAGGTATAATAAATATGTATCCATGCATTGGGTATTTTTTGTTACCCTTAGTTGAAGCATACCTCACTCAGTAACAGTGAGACAAAGTGGAGGCACAGTTACATACTTAAAAGCAACATTAAAAAGCAAACAACAACAAACTTGGCAAGGAGAAAATAAGGACACAGACATGAATAAAAATGCTCTTAAGATAATAATAATAATAAAAAAAATCCCACCGTGTAACCTTTTAGCCACAAATAGACTAAAATAAAAGCACATTTTTCATTTTGAATGTTTTTATTGCACAGAATAACAAAAAAAAATCACAAATTCTTACTCTGAGTGGATTTGCATCTCCACAAACCTGACTCCACGGCCTCCTCCTACTTGTTTCCATGGAAATGATGAAATTATGTTCTTTTGGCTATAATGTTACACAATACGGCATAAAACTCTATCTCCATAGAGAAAGTATGTTTCCATGGAATCATGCAGGTGATGTTCCACCTCCAGAAAGTGACATAGTGCTGCTTTAAGTAACAAGCCTCTGAGGTGTGCAAGACTTTTTAGCTGGTCTGGTTCCCTATGAATAAAACAAACTAACAATTACCGGTACATTATTTTGAGGCACAAAAGAATTAAAAGATGTACATTTCCATCCTAAGCTTTGAAATACATCTATATTTGAATCCCAAATGATCAGACGTGCAGATAGAGCAGGGAAGGCAAAGGCACATGCATTAGTTGAATACTGTGATGAAGTATGTGACATTCCAGTGAGCACAGGGAATAAAAGCAGGTGTGAAGAGGCAGCTCCTGTTTAGACTTGAAGCTTGGTGCATTGAGACATCTGGCACCCGACAGACCACTAACCACACACTGCGCCCTCGCTGTTTGTGCTGCAGAAACAGCTGAAGGCACAGTGCACATGCCTCTGTGTTCAAGTGAATGGGCCGACTCCACATTATATACTCTGTGGTCAACTGTAAAACCCTTACGATGGATTTTCGCTTCTAGAGACATAGAGCATTTGACTTATCAGTATTGTGGCATACAAATAAACCATGTATAAAATGTGTGAATGTAATAATGGATTTGAGTAAAATAATAATGATGCATTCGTTTTATAAAGTGCTTTTCCACAAACTCAAAGTCACTTTACAACATTGTGCATTATTCATTCACTCCAGACTCGGTGGTGGTAAGCTACTATTGTAGCCACAGCTGCCCTGGGTTAGTGTGACAGAAGCAAGGCTGTTAATCTGTGCCTCAGACCCCTCCAACCACCAATCACTCAAGCACACACACACACACACACACACACACAAACACACACACACCAGATACATACCACTATACTAGCTATGGTGGCTGAAGTGTCTGGCCTAAGGACACAACAGTATGCACTATAATCACTGCTGCCCCACCCAGCGCTCTTCCATCCATGATTAACCAGGCCCAACCCTGTTTAACTTTTGAGATCTGATGAGATCAGACATTTATGAGTTGGTATGGCCACTTACTATTCTAAATCATCGTTTCTACAGTGCATATTACATTGATTCCTGACACAAAACTCAATATATTTGGGCTTCTAAGCAGCACAAAAAGCACATTTGCATTTGACTGAATTGTACATAAATGGTGACAGTGACAGTTTGGATAGGAAGAATTCTCCTTTAAACCAGAAGGTTCTACTCTAACTTGAGGAGGGCCTATACACTGCTGTTGTCATAACATTTTGAAAGCAATTAAAGGTAACATGGCTGTCTAAATGTGTTAACAATGAATACCCCATAGAAGTGTAATATCCCACTTAAAACTTGTGTTGCTTTACATCGTCTGGCATAACTGCCAAAGCACAAATCACTGGATCAAAATATCTAATAAATTAAGATAAAGATTTATTTTATTACTTTCCAGGCCTGAACAGATTATATTTCACGTTTTCCTTTGTGTGCGTGTGCGTTGTTTGTGTGTGTGCGCATGTTTGTGTGTGTCGTTTTTCAATTCAGACAGAATTTAACCCCATCTGAACCTTGGGAAGCATTTGCAACAAGCCTTTTATTCACTTGTAAAACTCCAGAGGTGAAACAGATGTGTAAAGCAATTATAATTGTAAACTCATGAGGGACAAAGAATTGGAATATTACATTTTAAAAACATCGATCTCGTGAGGGAGTTGGTTGGTGAGTCAATGAAAGAAAGTAATTGAATCTGCAAATTAAAGAAAAAAGTCCAAATGTAATGGTTTTAGCCCCTGAGAAGATGTGTGACGCTAATGAATAGAGAAAGCACTAATGTAGTTGTGTAGTTGTGTAATCCCTCAGTCGTCCAGGTATGATCCAAAACAAAAGACACAATTCTGCTCTGTCAACTGGACAAAGGTTTTAGAGTGAAGATGTCTCGCCGCTCATCCAAGTGGTTTCTTCAGTTCTGGTCAGATTGCTGGTGGACACTACTAGGTCTGTTGAAGTACACTAACTGTGAACTGTGCCTGAGTCATATTTTGCATAATTGTTCAGGCTCCTAATGGGCGCTCTCACACCTATTAGCATACTGGCTATCACTATTGTTTTCTTGGTTTTGATTTAGATCTGAGGATGGAGTTATAAATAGGAGGTAAATAATGTCTAAGCCCCCCATTCCTCTTCAAAGCAGCAAAACATCTTCACTTTAAAACTTGTGTTCAGTTGACAGAATTTTTCTTTTGTTACACTGATGTAGTTATCCAGAACCAGACCTAAACTGTCCCTTCTTTTCCCTTCTTTTAGACTTAGTAAAAATTGATTACCAAGCATTTTCCACAGTTGTCAAACAGTGATTGTGCCTTTTGACCAGAAACGCTTGACATTGTCTGAAAATGATCTTGTCACTTGTGAAACCATGAGCATTAGTGGGGTGGAGTGGGTGTTTATTCTTCTCTTTATCTGCTGCTGTAATTGCATCTGGCAGTGCTCACTTCCACAATGGAGTCACTAAAGTATGGCCTGTCACTCACATACCAGTAAAAGCCTGTGTACTTGTGTTTTTGTGTGTTCAGATATGAGAGGAGGAGGCGAGCTGTCAGGAAACTATCCTAATGTACTCTTGTGTCATTATCTGTCACCATACACTTTCTCTCAGTCCTCAGTCAAATTCACCTATACTAATGCAATATGCACAAGAAATGTTGTATTAACCTATTCAATTGGTTAAAAGTGAATTATGTAACTTTTCTGGTAGGGTAGCCTCTGCTGTATGGCATTAAACTTTTCTGTCTTGTATTTATTCAATTACAGGTATTTTACAGCAAAAATAAACAAACAAATAAAGAAATTTTTGAAAAACATACATTCTTAATTTGACTGGGGTCTTGTCCCAGATCTGACCTGTAACTTAGTTCGGTAGCATCACCTGCTTGTATCTACAAAAATATATTAAGAGTTCATTTGCCTCATCAGAGGTTTGCAGTTCTTAGTATAGTAATATTTCCAAAAGCCAAATCTATTTTACTGCTATTAAAACATAATTTCATCCCTTCTTGATAAAATCCACTTTACATTATTGTCATTGCTAATATGCTCTAGAACATAGTAACAAAAAGAAAAACACTTTTTGGCAATTTTTCAAAATTGATATCGTTTTTTGCTATTGAACTCTTCATATGTTTAATGCTTTACTGTGCAACATCCCAAGCAAAACAATAACATCTCCGTGGCGATGAGCAGGTGGCAAACTTTCTACCATAAAAAGTTACATAGAACACCTTTAAAGGGCCCATATTACGCCATTTTCTGATCTATGTTAAAATGATGTTTCCTCATCACAAACATACCCAGAATTGTGTTTTGTTTCATTCACACATGTTTAATACACAAATCCTGCATATTTAAGCTGTGTTCTTCTCACAAACTGAAAACACTCTGTTCCACCTTGTGATGTCAGGTGGTAATACAGGAAGTGCTCCACTGTGTTTTTAAACTCCACTAGAATCATATGGATAACTAAAGGTAAAAGGTAGCTGTTAACTTGAAAACTATCGTTTCATGACATCACAAGGTGGAACAGAGCATTTTGAACTTTGGAGATGTAGACAGACTAATAAACCCTGATAATTAGTCACTCAAACATGTGTGAATAAAACAAAACACAACTCCGGGTATGTTTTGATGAGGTAACAACATTATAACAAGGCATAAAGCTCGCAAGAATCAATCTTGTGAACATAAGGCATAAGCCATTTGCCAAACCAATCCATCATGGAATCTGCACTACTGGCCCAGTAAGCACGAACACCACTGCCAACTGTTGATGTCACGTCACTGTCTAATTCAAAACTGCACAATAAAACAAACTATTTAAAACACCAAGCATCAAATGCAGTGGCAGATATCTAAAGATGCTTAAATACATCCCTTCTGCAGCTGTGGATTCATCTGGAAATGTCTCTAAAACCACAAAAGCACTCCACCATCACCGCGAGCAGTGAGCACTTTTCCACTAACTTTAACTGCACCAAACCGAATCCGAGACAAGTGCTTTATAATACACGGTCTGAACAAAAAATAAACCCATGAAGAAGAACTGACAGCTGTTTGCTTTTTGCTGAAATACACATAGTCAGTTGTGGTTACATCAGCTGTCCACTCTGAGGCGTAACATGCAGAAATCGCTCCAAATATTGCTCAAGAGCTATAGGCCTAGTGCAATGGAATCAAGCCATTTTACAGACTGGATTTAAAATTACAGTGTCAGTGCGAGGAGTGGAAATGTGTGCAGTTTAACCATTCAACAAAACTGCCATATTCGTGCATTTATTTTCACACATGGATGGCTATGACTCCTTATTGTGCTGAAAAGTAGTGAAATAAACAGCATAATTATTATTTTTGTGCAGGAATCTGCTTATCAACAAATCAAAACCAAAGGCAATTCCCACATCTCTCTTCTTTCCTTTGCAAAGAATAACCAACTATAGGTTTATTAGGCTTCAATATAAATTATATTAATTAGGTTGATTAACCTGTTAAAGATCCGACGGCCCGCCCCCTACTGTACAACTCTACAGCAATGTACATATACTTCTGCGGTAGTCACACAAACAATCTACACACCAAATGAAAGCAACGGCGCTCGTCTTTCCGAATATGCAAACCATTTTCACCTGCAGTCACCACAGTGCTGACAGGAAAGCCGTTTTACAGAAAAGTCAAAAATTTGGATTTGGACTTCACTTATCTTTGAGGGCTCTGGTTCTGTCAAACTTCCACATATTCCAAGAAAGTTGGTCTCATTCGTTCCGTACAGGTCCAGAGAATATAATCCAGTGAAGAATTTATGTCCGCAAAATAAGATCCTCCATGTCGAATCTGCTGCAGGAAAGTATTCCAAACTTGAAATCTGCCACGTCACTTTTTTTTGGCATAATTAACTTCAGACAGCGCTAACACACGCGTTAGCTTGTGAATGACACCAAGGTTGGCCAATAAGGTGGGGTTAGTGGGTGACTGAAGTTACATTACACAAGGTTAGTAACGTTTTCCCCTTACAGCCAATGAGCAGCGGAACACGACGATGTATCGCATGCCATGCTTTTCTGTAAACAGACGGACGCCGTGTGCGCAAAGAAAGTGAGTGAATCGAAGGCCTTACGTGCGTAATTCGTGCGCATTTTACGCACTGTTGTTTTGCAACAATTTTGCGTTCTAAACATGACGAAACGGACAAAACAAAGGAAGTGCGCGATCGAGAACACTGTGGATGTTTGTACAAGTTATCCTAGAGGCATCAGTTCCTGGCAAAGAGTAAGGATGCCACGGTGGACTCAGGAGTAGAG